>SMLS01059965.1:0-28140 GCA_004785975.1 Popillia japonica
ACCCGATCCGTGCCCAGTGCGCAAATCAATCAATCAATCAATCAATCAATCAATCAAGGTAGGGTGGGGCAGATTCGTATATGGGGCACCTCCGGACAATTTAAATTTGTCGCTTGAACCTGCCTCAATTATAACCGCATTCAGCCTAGAAATCGCAGCTGTGATCTAGAGTTCGTGTCAAGTAGCTGCGCAATAAAAACACGACTAGAAAAAAATATATTGGAAAAAGTTTGAAAACTAAAGTTTTCTTGTAAAAATTAGACTCTGTTTGTAAAAATCTATGCATTTGTTGATAAGTTTTACTGAAAAATAGCTGAAAGATGTTTTATTTTTACACATGTAACGAACATAACCTATAAAGAGCCTTCATTAATTGTGGTAACGTGACACATATGCAACCAACTTGACAGATTGGTACTACTGCAAACAATATCCCTAATTGAAAATAGTTTGACAGAAATTATTTTAAAATTCACTTTAATTGAAACGTAAGTCATTTATGGGAAGAATAAAAATAAATCTTAGTTGTATGTGTATTTAAATAAAACACTCGTATTTATTAGCACTTTAATAGCATAAATTTTATTTACAATTTATAATGAAAATGTTGTCAATTTTGCCTCTGGAGTAGCTAACACACTAAAAGCTTTTTCACAATAAAGACAGTTAAAACATGCATTTTTGTTGACCTTTTTATAATAAATGTTGGAAGTTATGACCATTTTGCTGCAAACAAATATTCACTATACGTTTTAAATTTGCGCGTAATGTTATTTATTTCATGCACAATTGCTGCTTCTAGTTCTTGTAGATTAGGTAGTCTATTTTTATGTATCGTATTTTTTAAGTACCCAAATAAATAAAAATCAAGCGCAGTAAGACCAGGAGAACGAGCAGGTCATAAAGTAAACAGTCTATCATCATAAAATTCACTTAACTACTGGTGTGTGTTTCTAGTTGTGTGGGCTCTTAAAGGAACTGACCAACAGATTTTTTAAACGGAAAATAAAATAATATAAACCAAATCCAACCTACACAATACACAAAACTGTCCTAACAAAATTTGGCTACTTAGTTATTTGTTATGCAGGATTGCCAATCCAAATGTATGCAACCAATATTACGTGACGTAGGTTACGGCCCTTTTGAAGGCATTGTATCTAGTGCTTTGATTGTTTAGAGCGCAGGTCGCCCTAATCCATCCTTTTCGAACTGTCTGGATGTGCCCCACAATCGCCTACATACTACACTTTATTTATGAAAGTGTTTTTAGTTGCTATTCAAAAATTTTCTTTCAGTTATTGTGAAATAATATGGTTCGAAATTATAAAAAAAAAAGAAAAACGACCGCCTTGAAATCGACAAAAAAATTATCAAAGAGGCAGTTAACATAGTTTTAACTAACTTATGCACGTGACAATGGCATTAATTTGCTTTCTCTCCCTCCCCATTGCATCCATAAGATGCAACCATTAAATAGGGGTATTTATTCAAAACAAAATGTAAAATATCATTTAATGATTTTATTGCTTCAAATCCTGGCAAGACAATTACAATAGCGGACGTGGCTAAGCGCTTACTGCTGAACCATATTTGCTAACATTCAACCCAAATAATATTATAAGCAGTTTTAAGAATAGGTACCGGAAGATATCCCTTGATTTCTCTTGTTTACTCGGACGGCCTGACCCTTCTTGTTCTTTAAAGAAAAATTCAATTCTCTCTGAAATTGTATTAAATGTTCAAGACACTGCCATTGCTAACACACTCATTAACGATAAAGAGAGCATATCTGTCAATAAAAATCTGGACAATAACAAAATAACGAATTACACTGAATCTACCTTATCTGACATAGACAAAGCTAGTAACCCTAAGATAAAAATTATTTCGCAAGTAATTTATACATTAAATCATTTCCAAGAGCAGGACCTAGACAGGGAAATAGAACACTAAGACTAAAGAGCAAACCACACCCACTCCAGAAAAAAATTAAATAGAAGAATTAGATAAAATAAAAAAAATGAAACTTAGAAGTGCTAAAAGAAATTTGGCAGACAAAGTGGAAAATAAAAAGCAAACAGTTGAAATAAAGCATTCTCAGAAAAAAAAAAAATAAAAAGTAAGCAACAGAAATGTTAAACAGCAACGAATAGATGCCTCAAGTTCTGAGTCAGACACCTCTGTTACCAAAGAGAATAGGTTCAGCGATTCAGATTCGGATGCACTAAGTCTATAGTGCATGGCGCAGAAAGCATTTTTAGATGATCAGCAAATATTATATACCTACTCATTTACAGTGTTGTGTTTTGGACAAATAATTTTCTAAAACTGTTATATTTTCAAGCAATTTTAACTTGTCCGTAACATCAGCTGCCCCTACGTTGACAATAATGGCGGGAAATTTGTAATTTTCTACTAAATTCATATGGCTATTTCGAATGATGTCACGTATTCGTATTAAAGTTTGTGAGATTTTCGGGTGAGATTGTTTGTATATGATTATAGTTAATCTAATATTAGAACTTGCCAATATGTTGACCAAATGTAGCATAAGGACGTTAAAAATTCTGGAGTAAATTCCCGCAGATTTGGTATTAATTGTTGACAACAGTTTGCTTCTGCTGCATGCAGCCAAGAACAAACTTGCCAAAGATAACATGATGACAACTTATCGGAAAATCTGATAATTTTAAATTTTAGTTTATGGAAAACTTTTTTGATGTTGGGATAGTTCGAATTTAATAAAAATGAAATCTATTAGCATTTTCGCAAATTACATTTTCAATCAACGTATGAGCAATATGTACTGTGTCAGTTAAATCTCTGTAACTAATGTTAAACTTCGTTGCTTTAAAAATGAACACAATGAACTTAAAAGTAACTAGAAGTTCTACAATGAAAACGCGTTTGTTGGCACTGTAATTAAGTTTGAGATTTTCAATTCAGAAATTCAGGAATACGATAACGGTAGAGTAATGAAATTGAATTATTGAATTGGCAAAATCTATTAACTAAATTGGGTACAGCGAAGATTAAATTGTGTACAGTTCTTATGTCTGTACAGACAAACTAGTGAATCATGAAAAACGTTATGTTAGAGACATGAGTATTACAGCCTCTTAACACAATGAGCATGTAAACTTATAGTTAAAAGAAATCTAAATGTGCACTTTGTGCAGGTAAATATGAGGGCGGCTAAATATATATCCATGACTTTTTGAATGAAACACAGGTTTTCGGATAAAAAATCATTTTAGTTTTCAACCTAGTCTCCTTTGAGATCTACATACTTTGTCCAACATTCCATTTTCTTATCCCTCCCAAAAAATAAGATTTGTCGAAGTCATCAAAATAGGTATTTGTTTGTGAGATGATTTTATCGTTGGAGTCAAATATCTTTCTGCGGACCTATTTCTTCAGGTTTGGAAACAAGAAGTAGTCACTCGGGTCTAAATCCTGAGAAAAGGGTGGATGAGGGAGCAATTCGTAGCGTAATTCATGGATTTCTGTCATGGAAACTGCACATGTGTGGACCCTAGTATTGCCTTGGTGGAGCCTGGTGCCTGGTGGTTGACCCAATGCGGTCGTTTTCTTCCCAAATCGTCATTAAATCACCCAACAAGTTGGCGTAATATTCGCCATTAATTGTTTTGAAGATAGTCAATGTGTAAACAGTCGCCATGACTTTATTGGCTGAAAAAGCCACCTTCGCCTTCTTTGGCGCCGATTCATCCCGACAAACCCACTGTTCTTACTACTGTTTTTTGTCTCTGGTATATTGTTCATATTGCGGTTAAACAACACCAAACACTCCTGCGAAGTTGTCACACGATTGCGTTTGTGGTCTAGTGTGAGCAAACGTGGTACTCATTTTGCGGAAAGCTTTCTCGTACCCAAGTCTTCATTAAAAATTGAAACCACTGAGCCATGCCTATCTGCTATGCTTCCACAATTTCGTGCATTTTCAATCTCCGATCGACCAACACCATTTCGGGTGTAAAGACCTCAGAACCATTGAAATTGATGGTGCAGAGTTTTCAAAATACTTATCAGACTTGGTTTGAGTGATGGTTGAGCATCAGTTTGCAGAGCAAACATGATTAAAATGATGGACTACTTTTGAGTAAGTCAAGGCGGTACAAAGCAGCACAAGATGCAAATACTTGTTGCAGCAAATTGAGGTTGTGGTCAAAGTTTGAGGTTTAAATGTTGAAGGTTGAAACTTTTGATTTTGGTACCTCTTATAAAAGTTTTAATTTCTTTCTCTTGTGATACATTTATTGGTATCACTCTTTGTGCAACACTTTCCTATTTGCTTCTGTTATTGGTTCGTAAACACCATTGGTGCTTCGTGGTTTAATTTTCTATTGTCTAGGTAGATTTGTTTCAACCTTAGTCTCTATTATTAAACGTAAGCTTTGTGTTAAATACCGCAAACTACGCTTCCATCTGCATTCAAATTTCTTCCCCGCAAATTCACTGCGTGAAATGCTTAATTAATACTAAATCTATGCTTGTACAATCATCAATAGTTCACGGCATATGTATATGCATGCATATGGAAATAGTAGAATGAAATTTACGTATGCAGATTTCCATAAAAGTTCGCAAACTTCGCCGGGCGTGAAATAATGTGGCGCTAATTATAGTCGGTGTACCTGTAAGGCAACACAGTGCTAATCCGAATATTCTATTCAGGTAGAACATAGCGGTGGGTAGATGCAGGTGATATAGAGTAATTGGGGGTGGGTAGGCGCACGCTAGTAGGGAATTCGAAGCTAGAGAAAGAGGTGATTCGGAATTGCTGGGTTGTAGCCCGCAGCGACACGTCGGAACTAGGTTGAAACTCTAATTAAAACGACTTTGATAAGGGTGAAAAGTAATATAACATAAAATATAGGGGATTAAATATTGTGACTGGTGGCTATCAACATCAGTTTGTCTTATCAAAGTGTCATCTTGCACTATATTTGGACAATATTGGATGTTGTAAGAGAGCCGAGAATCAAGTGCAGTCGGCGTGTAGATTGAAGTATATTCGAGGAAATTTATATCTGTAATGCATACTGTAATATACTGTATAGTAGTTATGGAGAACAGTCTCCACATTAGGCGGACGTATGGATAGATTAGAGCTAAAAATGTGTAATATGTACGTTTGAATTTGAAGAAATTGCAATATTAGATTATTTGCTTGCTCCAGCAAGATAAATTGCCACCACAGTTTGAGATGCGGGTTGTAAGTATTCCTCTGATTCTAACTTTGCAATTATAGCAGTAACATGAAGGAGTTTATTGCACGACAATGTCAATCTTTTAATAGTCTAATAACCATAATTTATATCTCAGATTATTACCCAGACGAAATAAGTCGACTAAAATTGTTAAATACGATTATGGCGGATGCGCCGGGAACCATCCAATTATATCTCTTTAAACGTAGTACCTGAATAATACGAGTATAATACATTAGTGAAGTAGTCACGCATTATTTGGTACTTGGTGCTTGAAGGTGTACCCGATACTAACCGAATGTAATTAATTGGCGAACAAGCTTATTATCTAGGATTTCGTAGATTCGTATGACACCACATACGTACTATTTCGAATGAACGTATGTATACTACAATATGTGTTTCGGGATAACAAAGAATTGAAAAATCCTGTTGCATTCGCTATTACACACATTAATTCACTAATTCCCACACATGCAAGACTTTAATCCAAAAAAGTCCGCCCAGACTGTATTTCATACGGGCGATTAGAGTTTGCGTACTTTATGTGTAATTCATATGGATTTAACTTACTCGACCGAGATTTACTTCGACTTTTATTATAACAAATTACTTCGGACGGGAAAAAATCCTCCGAGCTCAAACGAATTTTAATCACGCCCCTATGGAATTTTGTTACAGAATTTAGAGTTGGCGAGTATTATCTGTCATTGTTGTACCCATCGTGTGCGTCATGTTGCATAATAGTATTTCCTGAAGAAAAGAATGTATTGTTGTACATAGGTGTAAAGTTTTATTTATTCTTGTAGTATGACCTGCAAATTGTTTATAAACAGAAAAATCAGTCACTAAAATGTTTCTAATGTAACTAAGATTCAGGTTCCTTAAAATTAACACTGGCACTGTTTCCTGTTTATAAGTCGTTCGTAGGTATGTACTTCTCATCTGAAGGATATTTGGTGTTAAACTTTCTATTTATTGAAAGCATTGTTCTACAAATTAGAGTGAGGATAATATTTTGTGTCTTTCTATTCCTTATTTATCGTCATTATCTCCGCCAATGTTATTCATTTTATATGTATATTGTCTGTCAGATTTTTATTATAAATTGGTTAAGTGACTATTTGTATTTTTCCTGAGCGTATATGATGACAGTGAAAATAAGCTTTAAATTTGCACAAGGATAGTTGCTCTTGAATAATTCACAGTCAGAGGTGCATATCGTCATTATCTTTGTCATATTATTCACGTCATCTGTATTGTCTGTCAGATTTTTGTTATAAATTGGTTAAGTCACTATTTATATTTTTCCTGAGCGTATATGATAACAGTGAAAATAAGCTTTAAATTTGCATAAGGCTAGTTACTCTTGAATAATTCACAGTCGGAGATGCATATCGTCATTATCTCTGTCATATTATTCACGTCATCTATATTGTCTGTCAGATTTTTATTATAAATTGGTTAAGTGACTATTTGTATTTTTCCTGAGCGTATATGATGACAGTGAAAGTAAGCTTTAAATTTGCACAAGGCTAGTTGCTCTTGAATAATCCACAGTTAGTAATAATAATAATAATAATAATAATAATAATATTTATTGTCATAAATTACGTATGTAACATAGACATTGTCCATAATATTAAACAAACAGTACAATTGGACAAAGTTAAACAAACGATAAACAACAATTATATACCCATACATACTCAACTTTTCACCGATGCCTCCGAGCCAAGTATTCGTCCGCATTGTAGATGTAATGATTATGAATGTAGGACTTGACGAGACTGCGAAAGGAGTAAAATGTAGACGCATTTCTTATTCAGTATTCTAGTCAGAGATGCATATCGTCATTACCTCCGTCAATGATATTCATGTCATCTATATTGTCTCTCAGATTTGGTTGAGTCACTATTTGTATTTTTCCTGGGCGTATATGATGACAGTGAAATTAAGCTTTAAATTTGCACAAGGCCAATTGCTCTTGAATAATTCACCGTCAGAGATGCATATCGTCATTATCTCTGTCATATTATTCACGTCATCTATATTGTCTGTCAGATTTTTATTATAAATTGGTTAAGTCACTATTTGTATTTTTCCTGAGCGTATATGATGACAGTGAAATTAAGTTTTATATTTTCACGAAGAAAGTTGCTTTAGAATAATTTACAGTCGGAGACGCATATCGTCATTGTCTTCGTCAGTGTTATTAATTTCATCTATATTGCCTGTCAGATTGTTCTTATAAATTGGCTGTGTCACTATTTGTATTTTTTCTGAGCATATATGATGAAAGTGAAATTAAGTTTTAAATTTACACAAGGAAAGCCGCTCTTGAATAATCCACAGTCAGAGATGCTTACCACGTCAATCGATCTAAATACTACTGTCTGGGTACTCTAAGTTGACAGAAATCCAGACTAATACCAAGATACTCTAGTCTTCTTTTATTGCCTTGTTGGTGTTGCCTTGCAGCTACTTGGCAATGAGTTTTCACAGAAAATCAAATCAGAAATTTATCATTTTCAGCAAAAG
The DNA here is from genome assembly GCA_004785975.1 of Popillia japonica. Lineage (NCBI taxonomy): Eukaryota > Metazoa > Arthropoda > Insecta > Coleoptera > Scarabaeidae > Popillia > Popillia japonica. The sequence goes on from SMLS01059965.1 coordinate 7,779, forward strand.
CTTCATTGTTCTGGCCGAGTATAAAGATATTTCCCACATAAATTTTCCTGTAATTTTTTCATACTGTATGTCGATTTTTTTTCATTTAATATTGCCCCTCATTAACCTCTTAGGCCATTTTTAAAGAACGAAATAGTTTCTAGTGTTGATTTTATCAAAATATCAGACGAAGCCCATCACTTCTGAATGAACTAGGTTCAAATATTGCTTATAGTATTGCTCCAAAATAAGGCCAATCACACTACTTTAATCGGTTCATGCTTCCTATTTTACCGACGAGACTGCTTTATAAATCAGTTTATTTCGTCCGCAAAATGGCGGTCAACATCATTTGATTGTTGGGTTTTTCTTCTGACTGCAGAACAGGAAAGGAAAAAAAAGGTTTAAAAGTTACGTAGGAGTTTGTCATGCTTCTTAAAATCTCTGTATTTATATTAATATGTTGGTTCAAATCTAAGACGTTTTATACTACAATATCTTGAAGGTTTCCAGCAATATATCGAAAGAATGCCAAAATAGAAGCATTTCAATAACAGAAGGAACAGAAACGTTATCTTGGGCACATTTTATTTAAGCCAAATATTCTTTTGCTCCCTCTATTACGACGGGGTTGACCTAAAAGAACCTTTTTGCTTTACCTGATCAAACAAATACTCAGCCACGGGCTTACAGCAGTTAAATCAGCTCATATAACTGACAAGAAGAACACCAGGGTTGTCGGTTGTCGTAAATTAAAGATCTCACTTCATGCATCTTTTGGAATATTGGGTAAAAATCAAAGCCCTACAACTCGTCCAAGAAATTGTAATGTAATTGTTAGATTTTTAGTCGAGCTGCCAAACTACTTAAGCAAGTCGTAATTTAGAATTCTGGGCAATATAACAATATGTATTCCCAGGTTTAAGAAGCTAAGCAAAATAATAAAGATTTCTGCAAAGGAGAATGCCAAGAACTTAATCAACTGCAGCAACCTGATAGGTAATTCAATTCTGAAACAAGAAATGAATGAATCAAATTATTTAAATTTTGAAACTTTTAAAACTTCTAGAACATTATACTTCGACAGATTTACATTCTTAACCAAGCGTAAAATGTGCTCAGTGATGTTTAAGCCTGAGTTTGTTTGTTTTATCTACATCAAAATTTCTGTCGACTATTAAATAGAATAAACAATAATTTGATGATTGCAGAAATTTCAGCATGATGACCAAATTCTTTGGGTTCGTAAGCAAAGCCCCAATTAAAGAATGGTACTCTTCTAAAAGATTTCGCTATTTATTTCATTTTGCAAACATTTAATGCCATCAAGGTTCACAAATATTGTTAAGCAGCTTTCTTCGACTTGCGTTAATCTGGGAAGACCTATTTCTATAATAAAGGGAACAGAAGTACCAGTTATTGATCATGAACACCTTTAGAATCTGCTCGAACTTCTCCAACACCACACTAACACTGATACCAACACTAACACTGTTAGCACAATATACGTATGTATTTCAGCAACTAAGTTGCTATCTTTAATAGTAAACTACACTGTAATGGTATTGGTGTGGTTTTGGAGAAGTTCTTCGAGTAGATTCATCTATAAGGCACAGTTCCAATCCCAGGTCCCAAACACGTTTAGAATTATTTTTGTTGTCGAAAACACTAAAAGAACAGCAAAGACCATGAACAACATATTTTGAATATAGAAGTATAGCCAGGAAATGATATTTTAGATGAAAATCTAAGACCTCTCATAAAATAATAGGTAATTAATCTACGCACAAGCAAATAATATTCGCAATCTCATGGCAGATTGCTGCAAAAAATTCTTTGCGTGTAGAAACATTTCGCGCAAGCTAGCTTACTAATTAATAGCCAATAAATTAAAAGTTACATTATGGTAGCAGTCAAAATCGTGGGATTTAACTTGGGATAAAACTTGAAATTAAATTCTCAACTCTTATAGGTATAACAGTACAAAAATTCTGACACCGGTTACTGACCGTCGTCTATATCCGTTTGTTGCAAGAGAAATGATGTCATTTCCTGCGTTACTGTTAGTTTCACATGCATACCGTGGCGACACCACTACCGTCACCACTTTCCAGTTTCGCAGTTTCCGGGTCTAAAAAGGCCCCGCCATCTGACGGCACTGTTATAATTACGACCGTTCCCTGCGTCGTTCGGCCGAGTTTAGGTCCGGACGATCTCGTCTCCCCCCTCCGCAGCGAATTTATGGCCTTAAAGGGGTGTTCGTTTCGCGAATAAAAGAAGGAGCTTATAAGTAGAACGCTAAACATATTAAATTATTTCGGAAGGACGCCGGTAGGTGGCCGGGAAACGAAGGGGTCTGGCGGACAAGGGGAGGGTAGCATAAACAAAAAGTTTTAATCCATAAGTCAAAGTTTTGCTGTTGGGGGGAAAACCAAACATTTATCTGGTCCGTAAGTAAATTCTGTCCGGCTGGTAGATTTATATTGTACCGTTAGACGTGGCCAAAATTTATTATGGAATCATATAATTAATTATAATGTTTTTAGTTAGTATAACCTCCGGCTGCGAGTTACAAGATGCATTCGGAAAAATTAATTGGTTTAATATTTTCCCCGTGTTGTAGCAATTTGTCAACGTTAGCTGTCCTTGGTTTGGTTGACAGCGATTTAATTTTCTCTATAGGAATCGTGTTCGGTTGCATGACCTCGCGTTTTGTAATTTTGCTTTCTTGCGCTTGGTAGATGTGAGGCTATCATCTTTATCTTTGTGTTTCATAGTAGTTAGAAGTGACTACGATTACTAGCTACTCATATTGATATAATACATGTGAGGCTCTGAAGGTGATGGGTACAATGGTTCTCCTTTTTTTACTTCTAAAACAGATTGATACCTTATAATATGACAATCAGCAAATGATCTTAACAAATTGGATAATGGAAATACGGATGTCAGTTATGCAATTTATCAATTTTTATTTCACATTTTAAAACGTCAAATCATATCAATTACAAAAAAATCTTCTACCAATATTTCAACGACCCTATAAAGAAAATGGTAATCGGATTTATAACGTTGCGTTGCCTAATATACATGTATATACATAAAAGAAAATCAATAAAGACCCTCAAAATTTATGTTCTCAATAAATAATCTTCGGACCAAATATCGCATTCCATTTCTCTTTTCCTGTGCGAATATTTTATCTTTTCGCTTGATAGCACCGAAAGTGAGGCTTTGTTTTCTCTTATCTCTTCTATAGTAGTAATTGGCGAAAAGGAATAACTTCTTGAGTCGAATAACGAAAATTTGCTTCGGGGAAAACAACTATCATGCAATTGGAAAATACAAAGAAGTTAAATCTATACTATCAATCTACAATGATTTGTTGATACTATTTGCGACTGTAATACAACTCGGATGTTGTACATATGTGATTCGATAAAATAGAGATGTTATTACTCTGAGTTTTATCATAAATATAAATGTATATATGTATGTAGATTAGTAGTGAAATTGTGCATCAATACAAAGTATAGGGGCGTGAAAGCCTTCGATAACATTTAATAAAATGCTTTATTTCACAAGTGCTAGTCATTAATATGCAATTTTCACATCATCGATCAGTGCAAGACATGCATTTCCTTATCTCCTTCTTATTGGGAGAAATTTACTATACATTCCAAATGGTACAATTTCAGTGCAAAATTTTGATTCTCAATAAGAAGATGATATTACTGGTACTACATACAATGATACAAGGATTTTGTCGGTGGATTATAGTGTTCTCATAAAAATAGGATTGGCTCTTTTGCTAGAGAAGATATGTTGCCAAATTTGAATGCAGTCGGCGCACCCTGTATATAGCCGCGAGTATGTACCACCCTGTATACAACATCGTATATATATCACCCTGTATACAGCCGCGAGTATGCACCACCCTGTATACAACACTGTTAATATATCACATATATATCTTTATCGTGTCGTTTCTTCCACAACGACACGAATTCTCTTGAGTGTCTGTGTACTGAGTGTGTGAGGGTGATGTTGGAGTGCAAGTTATTTTCGTCGTGTGTTTGATTCCTTGGCTCGCTATATATTCAATGTGAATGCTCTGTAGTAACTCATTTCCCAAATTTTACACAAGGGAGGTATACAATAGTGCAAATGCTGTCGCTAGAGTTCGTATGGTCGTTAGGTTCTTGCTTCTTGTTTGACATTCGGATCCGTCAGAATGGGTGCTCTAATGGCACAGTTCCAATGACACCAAAATGCCTCTGTATGAGGCCTATCAAACTGGTGTGGGTGCTTGGCGTCCACAAAAGTATCGATGTGGCAGCCCCAATCTCGCGTATATCTCCATTGTTCTAATTTGGGATCAATGACTGCTGCAATGTGTTCATGGTGGGTTATAGTCTTGCATTCTTTATTGTGTCGTTTCTTCTACAACGACACGAATTCTCTTGAGTGTTTGTGGTCTGAGTGTGTGAGGGTGATGTTGGAGTGCAAGTTGTTTTCAGATTGTGCTTGATGAATGACTGTGTTAACAATTTGTGGGGTTTTTCTCTTGGGGAAGGTGGAGTAAGTGGAGGTATTTAAATAAATTGTGAAGCTTCATTCTTCCGAAAATATAGATTTTTGAACTGTCAACATTTGTTATTTCTTTTATCGGTAAATAAAGCTAAAGATTATACGTAAAGCATTTTCATTCTATGCCTTGTTAAGAAACGTTCTTAATAAATAATTCGCAATGAAGCTCTGTTTGAAAGCAGTCTGGCTTGAGATTTATTAAAGTCCGCAAGAATAATATTGAATTAGTTTCTTATTATCCGAGATTAGCTAGAAATTAATTGATTTGGGGCTACGCTAGATGCTGACAGAAATAATGCACATACTTCTTTAGTGTATTGACCGCAAGCTAAGCAACTTGTTAGCATTTAAAATGGAATATATATCTGAAGACCACATCCTGGTAATGGGAATCAGTTTGTTTAAGATTTTGGGAGAATTTACGTCGTACAAATGGCACCAATCATATCCTACTAATTTTTAAACTGCTTCGTATGTGTACTGAATATGGTTTTACTTCTGGCTAATTTATCGAAAGCTGAAGGCTATATGTATATTGGATTTTGACAATCCGAGAATTATCATCGATTTTCGAAACAATAATTTTATTCAGCCAATACTACTTTTTACTTGTGATAGCTGTTGTAGTTCCTGCTTACGATATAATCTACGTTAGTTACTCGGTACTTATTATAATTCAGCTCCGTATGTTGAAACACAAATTTGAAAATACCGTCCTTAATATGAGTACTAAGGAGATACACGAATATATTAGACATTATCAGTTTCTCTTGTCGTAAGTATAATATTATGAAGTACTTTTGCTAACTCATGAAATTAATTCCTGGATATTTAATAGGATGTATGGCGTTTATCTGTGGATGTTCTTCTTTATGTATTTTCTAACACTAATCTTGGCTTGCGTGCAGCTTTACATGCTACTTTTACGGCAAATTCTAATCCCAGCTATATAATCTTAGCTGTCAATATATGCTTTCAGAGGTGATGAAATCTCCGATGTCGTGGAAGCATCCATCTATGTCATTAATACTACAACTCAGTTTTTACACATTCTCAATGGAGGAAATTGTCCTTCAAGTAAATTGAAATAATTAATGTGGCAATCTAAACATTCCCGTTTTGTACTTTTCTGAAATTTCAACCGCTTTATATAAATCCTCATGGTATGACAGGGGCTTCGAGGATAGAAAAATCCTACTTTTCCTTATGATGAAAGCTCAACGACAGAATTACCTTTCTGCAGGAGGAATCGTTGACAAGAATGTCGATACGCTTTCATCTGTAAGTAGGAGTACGCGATGCTATCGCATCGTTACAGAAATCTAGTTTGTTTTTTTCAGATTATACGTAAAGTCTGTTCGTTCAACGCCACATTAAGGAATTTTCTCAACAAATAGTCCATGTTTTAAATTCATTTTAATGTATAAATAAAATAAATATAAATAATGATGCGAACATTTAATGACCTCATTTTTAGTAAATAGAACCTAATATAATTTCCGATAAACCCTTCACTGCAATTAGGGACTAGTTATATTTTCGTACACTTTTACACATGTCTACACACACACATAACATAACATGTGTATACTTTAGGGACGCGTATTCCGTCCTGTAACGGTAATAAGCATATACCACCAGATGATGGTGGAACTCCAATTAGGTTTAGGCTTGTTAAAAAGTATCGGCGAGAGAATGCATTATAGTTCAGCTTTGTTAAATTTGTTTCGCGCTTTTAATTTCGGAATATTACTTACGAATTTATTCTTTATGGTACCGAATTTGGCTAATATGAAAGCAGCTGAATGTATAAAAGCTATAGAGGGAGCTTTAACGATGTCCCATGTAAGTAAAGATGATTATTTTGCCTTCAATATAAAACTAAATTAGTACCTACTGTCTCATTAGCCGCATTTACCTATCAGCGTATTCACATGTTACTATCTCATTATCCTTACGATATTTTTAACCTCTTGTGTAAAAAATGTTGGAGTTCCTCTGAACCAGAACCTTTATGGCACCAGGCCTTCTTCTGTATTGCTTGTCAACGCTACTGCTATAGCACTTGTTGTGTAGCTACTTGCCTCCTAGTTGAACAGCTGTCTTTGCTGGATTATTCAATTGGAGAAATTTTAATTTTGAGATATTGTTCCTATCTTGTTTTTGCAAAACTTTGTGTTGATATTGAGAACAAGGTGGTTTCTACTATTTTCATGATTTTGCACCACCTTTCTGCATTAATAAGATGTGGGTTAAGTAAGTCCAAGTACTTTGAATCCCAATGAGTTGATGACGGATTGCCGCTTTTCCGCACAAAATTTTTCAATATTTTTTGCGGAAACAACTGCAGCAAATTGTATATCAATGTTCTATGTTTTCTAGTCGTTGGTCGGTATCTCATTGATTTCTTATGTGATAATATATTAAAGAACAAGAAAGTATATGGACATCTGTACATCAAAAGCAATTACAATTCTATATAGGAAGCTATTGGGGGTCGAATGGCACCGAAGCTGTCGATAGTTTTGTAAAAACGAGGTACGCAGGTACGATTTATTGGACCAGAGCCACCCACTCTGAGACATTACCAAAAATCAGCAAATAGCCACAGACTCGAAGAAGGTTCCAAACTTGTTCAGAAGTTGGGAAATTAATTGGAATAGAAGATCTAGATCTAGAAGATCACAATAGATCTCATTGGGTACAATGGAGAGAGGTGAGGAAGTCAACTAACCTAGTCTAATACAATCTGTCACCACTACAATTTAATGGGGTTTTGCATTACCTGTAGCAATTTAAAAATAGGAATGAAATATAAAGTTTTGCAGCTTATTTCAAAATTGTCTGGTTTTATGAAAATATCCTGTATATTCATATTTGTTCAGCATCCAAAGATTTATCAAGTTAATCTAACTACAAATTTCCTTATATTTGTTTCTGTCCATTCCGACATAAAATTTTCCCGAAGGCTAAGAAAATTGGGAAAGGAAGATGTTATATACGTAAATATCTCGTAAAACGAAGATATCTAATAAATCTTTATTCCCTTACTGATTTACAGACATTAGAAAAAGATGATAGACGCGAATACGGCTCCAAATTGCGACGATATACATTACATTTTACGACGGAAGGGGGTGCAAGAAAATATAAGCGAGCATATTTCTGACGCTTTACGGTCTGTGTACACAGTCGCCATCAAATATGTAAAGTTAATCCACTTCCTTAGTAATAAACATCAAAAACTATGACTACGATGCCTTGGAGACCCTATCAGGTTATTACATCGCTAATAACGTCTGCTTAAAAGCGGCGCTGTCGTTCCGTTTGAAGAGGATCCTTGCGGAAGGCAGTCATAGCTAGAAGACAAGAAACTGGGACAAGTTATTCGTTGCGTCATTGATGGATGATTTGCAGGATGTTGGTTTTAGATGGAGTTGTTGTCTTTTTCTGTAGTTATATTCCCGTTGACGTATATGTAATTCGGAAAATATGATACTGCTGAGGAAGTCTACTAGATGTTTTCGTATATGGCGTCGATTTATAATATCTTTTTCTGGCCCTTAGACCGACTCCAAATCACTCCTTTTGCTTGTTGTAATATAGTAGATCTTATTGTTTATAAACTGAATCCCCTCGATTATCGAATATTCCATAAAAATCTAAAGGGTACGCTTGATGTTTGCGCACATAGCGCCACCTACGCAAATACGACCTCTATGAACCGGCCCAATAACAATTAATTTTACTTTACACTAGGCTTTATCGCGTAAATTATTATTCAGTTCCACTTAAGCGGGGATTACTCACTTACGAAACATATAAATCTGGACTAACTGAGGGTCAGGCGGACCTACAGATTTCTCATCGTATACGTGTGCAGTGGACGCTAGAGCTTATATGTTCTATCTCTGCTATGCTCTATGCTAGAAGGTACACACACATATACCTACGTGTCCGCGTCTGTGTTTTCCTAGATACATGGACTTTCTATGCTAGTTTATACGTGAGCTGTTTTGCGAACATCTAGGCAGGACGCCGTTTGCAGGAAGAGAATCGTTAGCGTCGTAACGGCACGGTGCTATCGGAACACGTTCTAAATTACACGATCGGGACGCGTCCGGACGTCTTACCGTCACCACATACTGAAAGACATATTACACAGTCAGGAGCAGATGCAGTGTGTACTACTACACCTTTCTCGGAAATGGAAAATATTTTATGTCAACCCGTGCAGTTATCAATATTGCTGAGTCGACCATTTTTCGATTGGCTGGAATTCAGTCTCTTTCCTGGGAAAGGGGCGAAATAAACTAGTAGATCGGGATTTGTTATAAGGTCATAACTATTTTGAAATCACTGCGGGTGGTTATAAATTTGTCCATTTTGTGTGGGGCTGATTGTATCTAATGTTGTTGATAAAATGTTAATCATCATTTAAAGGTAAAACAATAAGAATATGAATTCAGATTATACTATATCAAAACTTCTGTCACATGCGTTAAACGGCCCATTATGATTTGTCTCATTTACTACTGCCGATCCATCACGGCATCACCCGACACGAATTGGAACGGAATCTAATAAAGCGGGAAGATAGAATATCTGGGGATGATTCACGACAGCATGCTCACTTTTATCGAGCATCCAGATATAGTTGGAAACAGGGCCATGGACTGGATGTGGCAGCTATATCCTATCCCAGGTAACCATTAAGTTGATCCCAAAGTGAGCGCGATTTTGCTTAAGCCTAACCTATGTCAATCAAGCTTGGACCACGGCAGCTCCAAGTAGCATCCTTTCCTAAGTGCGAGTACAATATCGCGTTCTGCGATTAATATTTCGCCTTCCTAGAACCTCGCTGCGCATCTTCCATCTCATAAAGCCCGTTGCCCATATTAAAGAGAATTGTGTAGTGGGAAATGTAAAATGTGTATTTGGAAACTATTAATTTAAATATACGCATGTCCATATGGACGAAACGGAGCGAGGTAATCCGTACTAATACGAACGAGGCCGACGAAATTTCGTTCAACGAAGTTTGTCAGCGAATTTTTAGTTTACTTTTCTTCGCTTTGCTGTGAATATTTCTATAAAATGGAAGAATTTATAGAAATCATAAAAAAATATAAATGTTTATATGACACCGGTGATAACGATTACCAAAATACGAAGTTGAAGGATGATATTTGGGCAGATACTGCAAAGAGAAGTGGGATTAAAAGATGGTAGAGTATTTATATATATAGGAATACCTCGCATAGTGTGGCCTCAAATAATTCGCAATAGTACGATTAGGTAAATGCAACCATACCCCGTAATAGTACGGCCTTGATTCGCAATAGTACGGTTTTCACAGAATCGCTATCGGGACTTTCCCGTTCTATGCTTCTTCTATGTAATGTAATACGCTTTTCTCGTATAGTGCGGATTCGTATAGTACGGCGTTTTCATAGGACCAACTAACTTTTATAGTTGAGATATTCCGAGCCGTTGTTGAATGGCTTCTTAATCGTAATATATTTACCGTCGATAGCTCCAATATAGTTATCGAATTGTCACTTCTGTTTAAAATCTGCCGCTACTCGTATCCATGTTTCTTTTGTAGGTGTATGTAAAACAATAGGTTGCAGTACGTCCCATAGGGCCGAGCATACTTCCTTAACAATACGCCCCACAATAGTCTGGCCTATTCTATAACTATAAGATATGGTTCGGTATGGAACTTGGTTGCTAAATACCTGAAAACAAAAATAAATCATGGCTAAACTTTGGACAAAGAAAATGCATATTTTTCGTGACATTTGATGTTTTTTCTTTCTTGTTTAGGTGCATCTGCGAAACATGAGTGGAAGAAATTGAGGGATTGCCATCGGGATGTGCGCAAAAGATAAATATTACCAAGCATAGCAAGAAATTATAAGCCATGGAAATATGAAATTCAAATGAACTTCTTAATACCTTATTTACAGAATAGGAAGTAGTAAATGTAACGTGTCCCTCACAATCTGTTTCTCTTTCACCTACACCTTCACCAACACACATTCAGGTCAATTTAAGATATAATTCCCAATCTCCTTCTATTTCTTTGGTACCTGCATCAACGCATAAACGAAAGGAAAAAGAGGACTATGTTTGTGACTATTTGGAAAATGCAGAGAATATGCGAGATGAGAGGAGAGAAGAAAGACGATTGCTATTGCGGGGAAATGAACCAAGAAAGGATGAAATTACAACATTTTTTGATGCCATGTGTTTGGTAACGAAAACATTAAAAAAATACCAGTTGCAAATTAAAAGAAAAATATTTGAAATAGTAATCGATGCAGAGGAGAACCAACAATATGAGGAGTCACAGCAGGTAGCTTCAGATTCAGGTGCTTCACTTAAGACAGGTCCACTTTCAGAACAGATTGTAAATGAATCTACTTCGTCTGCTGAGGAATATTACCACTTTGGAAAAAACATTTCAATGCTATAAGTACATTTATTTAATATTTATTTATAAATGAATAAAAAGTACTTGAATAGGAATAGTGTTATTATTTACATACTTACTTTAAGCAAATTGCCCAGCTTCTGTTCTGTACTAATTGGTTGCCTAGATGTAATTAATTTTATTTATAATTAAATCGTAAATTTCTTTAAATTGAGATTTATTTACTCTAAAGCATTGCCGAAAAGTTTTGTCATCTAAATTTGGAATTAATGTGTAAAATTCACCTTTTGTTTCTCTTGATAAAATATAAGAATTTCTCCAAAACCGATGTTTTCGTTTACGGTTATTCATAATTGCTAACAGTGAACTTACTGCGTCGGTATGAAACATAAATGAAACTATTTACTAGGTACCTCAGTTTCTCGCTGATATGGATAGCCATTTCTCATACACATTTCTCGTTGCATATCGTTACTATTTCTCGCTACACATTTCTCTTTGATATGGACAACGGACTTAACAGTGGCAGGCGTGGAGGGCCTAAACAAGTTTTTGAAGAAACTCCAGCGAGGATTCTTCGAGAAAGCTCTCGGTAGTAGCACCTCGATGGTGCTCAAAAATTGACGGGGCCTATCACACATCAGACCACAATTGAAACTCCCTCATCAGCGTAATCCGATGTATAATACCCGAATACAAACTGTATTTTCTATTTTATGATGTTAGACATCCAACATCAAAGAAGATCGAGGAAAGAGACTCTGAGTTAGCCGAATCAAAGACGTCCGAAGACCGGAAGAAGGACATCCTAAGAGGAAGTGGAGCTCGAGGAGGAGGACCACACACAGAAGGAGGCTGAAAAACTAACAGAGTTTTGTTGAGTAAATTTGCTTTCTCTTGATTCATTGAATGATATCATGAGTTTGTTAGCTTTGTTTTGAATTTTATGGATTGTTGGTCATAAATTATTGCCTGAATTTCTAATCAGTGCATACAGTTTCCTTTACCGAAGTTTGTACGTTTTAGGAGTAAGATATTTGAAGAGGCTGGACAAGAAGATCTTCGTTAAAAGAAAAAAATGTTAGTAATCGAAGAGAATTAAAAAACTGGCACTAGATACAAGTGAATTGCCCGAAGAAAATAAGTGAGTTTCACTTGGAGGCTACTATGTTACTTCCAAATAACGCAGAAGTTAGAAATTTGTTTGAAAAACAAGTATTGACTATTGTTTAGGCTTATGAGTGGTGAAAAACTCTTGAAGCTGCGAAACGTCTAAGATTAGATAACTTCCTAGCATCAAATGGGAAGATTCTAGGGTTGGCACTACCACACTTTCCAGGAAATGTGTAGCAAATCTGTTGATGGCAACATGATGACGGAACGTTTTGGAAAGCAAAGCTTTTGAACAGCTTTATGCAGTGAAAAATGATAAATATGTAGATATATAAAAAAGAAGTAAAATCCTAGATGTTTCAACAGTGCATACATCGACAACTTACCTTTCTAATAAAACTAAAGCAACAAAGTGCAGGTGGCAATAGATACCAGTAGGTATGAGGTACTTTGGGAGGCCCCCTCCCTGCCCCCGCGCCTACTTTCGTTAGATGTCGGCGACCAATCCGCATGACTCACATGAATATGGCGCGGGATTTGAATTCGCTGTTGTAATTTGACTGCTACCTGCTGATTTAAACCGCTAACTGGGTTGGCGGATTGAGTTGCTACCTGTTATACTTTAGTAGCAGGACCAAGTGGAGAAATAGCAAAATTTTAATTTGAATATAATGAGAAATTTCTGTAAAATAAAAATTTTCACGTAAAAGTGTCAATAATAATTATAGTTTTTCATTTTTTTCGCCACAAGTCCTTTAAACTTTCTTGCATAATTGCACGAACAGAAACATTTTCGTATATGCAATATATTAAATGTTAGTTGGAGAACACAATGAAATCGAGAGAAATACTGATTTTCTTTGCAGACTTACAAGTTCACAATATGTGGATAAACTTCTTGAAATGTGAGGACTACAGCGACGCTACTGCGATTCGAATTTGCATTACACGATTCAGTGCAACTGTTGCGAGCGTACGAAACTTGGGAAAAGCTTGGAAACCTTTACCCCACATAGATTCGCCAGGCCGGAGGAAGAATGCAGCAGTTCCCTAGAAAGTTCTGTAAATACGTGTTCGCGTCGTTCTATACCTTACTGTTATTAACATCGACGACGCGACGCTTATCCGACAAGGATAGGTTACCAGAATCTGTGTAACTGTAATGGTTCATACATGGATGAATTTCTTTTTCGAAGCGAGGAACTATTATTGTGCTGGTGGTTGTAATAGTGGAATAAGTATTCTCTATGAAATATTACTAAAGAAGTGTTGTCGTTTACGTGTGATCTCTTGAGATCTTTTGTTGCTATTGAAACGGAAGAGTTATTTGCGGCTATGCTTGCTCTTTGTGGTCTGATTTTAAATGATATCAAATTCGTATTTTAACTGAGTGTCATTTTTATTCCCCTAATCATACCAGAGCTTCATTTTTATTTGTTGATTATTGTAATTTCAGAGATTCATTAGCGAGCTTGCCATGTACTTGGTGAGTTCTTCAGTATTTATGGATGCTAACGGTGTAATATGGTGCAAATTTAGTGTTTAATTTTATCATAAACAGATATTTTATGTTGCAAATTTCCACAAACGGTTGTGTATTTTGTAGTCAATGAAGACATGGTATATGTAAGTCGCAAACGTTACGAGGCAATTTAATTACATTCATTCGTTCGTTGCAGGAAGTCCAAATATTTTGGCGCAAAGATAAAAAAAAATATTTTAAAACTAAACATTGGTTTTCAACATTGGTATTTGAGTTACATATATTCCACCACCTACCCACCCTTTTGGAAACTTAGTACATAATTGCAGAAGAAAGTTATTACATATATGAGCAAAATCTATTCAGCAAACGAAAAGCCATAATGCAGCATAACACCATTTAGTACTAGTTAAATTGGGTAAAAGTGCTACGTAAATCGATAAAATGTTGATGGAAGGTTATGAACAGAATGTTGTGACAAACTGCTCATAGAATTGGTCTGCAGTCTCTTGCACTAAAATGTATCTATAGTGAAGACTATGCTGATTACATTTTTGGTACAGAGAAAATCACAAGTAATTTGTTCTTGTCATCCGAACAGTTGAACATTCTATTGGTTCTCCAATGTTTGTTGCAGAGGTTAGTGCACAACAATGCACTATTCCATATAAGCTTCTTCTTGTGCCAGTTTTTATCTCTATGCGAAGAGACTACTTTCAAACGCCGTACTTACTCTGAAATCCTTTTTCGGCTGCATGGTTTGCTAACACCAATTACCACCCGCTATTTTGAAAACAATTCCAAAAAGAGTTTTCCAGACAGTTTCCAGCAGATAAGCAAATTTTGTCCGAAGTGTTTTGTGGGTTTGAACTCCTTTTAAGGACAATAACGTACATTCTGTCCCAACATTTGTATCACACAAATGTATGGAGCACCCTACACATTACTTAAGATTGCAACTGTTATACAGGGAAATTAAAAACGAGCGACTACATACAACTCTATTCACAATTTTAAAGACATTCCTTATCATTTTGCGGCACCTCCTCCTATTTGATTACTGTAAGAACTCTTTCGGGCATACTGTCCACAGGTTTTTGCACAACTCGACGGGAATTTTTCTCCATTCTTCAAGAATTATCTCCTTTAGTTCTCTTTTTGATTTACATTTACAAATGGATACTTTTTTCTTTAGTGTTGCCCACAAATTTTCAATCGGGGTTAAGTCTTGAGACGGAGGAGGCCATGGACGCAGGGGAATATCAATACTAGTAAATCAACCCGTTGTGTTTTTTGCGGTATGGCAAGGAGCATTATTTTGTTGGAGGGGTCATCTTCTTCAAACAATTTTAGTATTGAAGGCTCTAAAACTTCGCTTAGCATGGCAGTATAGCGCTTGAATTCATGCGACCATCGCACAAAATGATTTCCCCTACAACACTGGCGCCCATAAAACCCCAGATCATAACACTGCCACCGCCAAACTTTATTGTAGGAATGATGCACTATGGGAGAAGAGCTTCATGTGGTCTGCGTCTTACACAAGTTCCCCTACGTTGCCCAAACATCTAAATCAAACGAGCAAAAAATACAAATCTGCTTTAATAATTTTATAAAATGGAAAACTTGATGTCCAAAATTAAATCATTTCTTAGCAGCATGTTTGTCTTTGTTATTTGATTATTAAATAAACCATAGTGCTGCCTACCTCGATGTTGGATTCATCAGACCAAATAATTTTGGCCCGTTTCTCATGTGTCCAATTTACATGTTCTTTAGCCCACTTCATCCGAAGTTTTTTATGGCATTCACTTAATAATGGCTTATGACGAGTTCTTCTTCCGTGCAAATATGCTGCTTTTAGATAATTTCTAACCGTTCTAGGAGTAAATTTAATTTTGTGACTTTCCCACATATCACTAGCTAGGTCTGTAGATAATTTCGTTCATTTTCTAACAGCACTCTTACTAGAAAACGATGCACTCTGGAATTGATTATATGTCTTCTTCCTGATTTTGGTTTATTTACATAGGAGCCCGTTTCTTTATATCTATTTACAGCTATTTGAACAGCTTTTGTCGAACATTTCTCAGTTTTGGAATGCCCCTGTGAATGCCCTTGTGAACGAAGCAACACAATTTTAAGTACTGCTTTGGATCACAGTAAGTTCGCGTTTTTTAACCATACTGATAATGAGAAATACTAATCCGTTAATTAAATTATAATAAAAAAAGTTCTGGTTAATTCTAACGCCATGGACAAGACTGAAATGAATGCTACCTCTCATGCATTTGTCACCTTTGTTTGTTTAGGTTTTCATGTTCTGTTATTTACCTTTTATATACATAAATCCAATAAAGGAAACCAAATGAATTTTATGATAGGTTTCATTTTCTCTACACAGTCAATAAAGTTAGAATTATATTTGGAACAATTTTATGGAATTTATTACTGTATCTTAAACATATTTCGTTTGAATTCAAGTCCATTCACTTTTCCATTGGTGTAGGTACACTACTGTTAGCACATTTTCTATAAATTCCTAATAAAATTTAAATGACAAGCAAGCCACACATAAAACCCATAAAGCCATGTATAAAAAAAGTTTTTCTTTTTCATATAGTATGAGCTTGAATTTGCAGCAGGTATAGCAGCTGTAGATTTAATGTGCAACTACTCTCGCAGCCATTTTCGGAATTCAGAGTTTTGAAAGATGTTTCAAGATGATTTTGATTAATTCTATACTTTTCTAATATTTTGCAGAATAATATTAAAAAACCCTTGAATAAAATTATGCCAATTAGTCAATGATTCTATTCTTGTTAGAACTTTTAAACACTGTTTCAACAATTTATTCTATTACCTTCTAAATTCGACATTTTTATTGATTAATTAAGTTGCTCTGAACGTTGCTCCAATAATTTAGCGTTGTACTACATGTGGAAATAATTGAGATAAACGACGTTTTGTCAGCTCGTCATTCATCAAAGTTTTAAAAATGATTTTAGATGATTCTGGATCTATTTTATATTTTCCAAAGTTTTAGCCGTTTAGCTACCTTCGTGAATTAAGTTAGGAAAGCAACATTCCACATATGTATATGTTACATTAGTCTCTATTATATCCACACGTTGTTTTTGTGGTGGAGTGTAATAAGCTCGAATGCAAAGCTTTCGATACTGACCTACAATACATTTTCAACAAAATCCTTCACGCACTTATCATAATATGTATATGTATGTAACACATTTTTGCACTCTGCAGGTCAATAATATAATTAATTTTATGGCATTTTACTATTTTCAAAACATCTGTAATACGCTTAAGTTTTAATTCATATATATACATGCTCTGGACCAGCAAAAGGGGAAAGCACCAGTCTCATAATATGTCTTTTGGGTAAAATTAGCGTCAAAGTGTCTAGCTGTTAGTAGCTGAAGTACTTAAGCAAAATATGATTGTGGGACAAATTTTACTTGAATGAATGACACGAGTATCAACCAGCCTCCTATCCTCTTCAGACCCAGGGTATCATATAGGATTCAAGCGGAAATATTTTTTTAGTTTACGTTGATAATTATGAGAGAGATAGCGGCTACCGAATATTCATTTAGAACTACTGCATCCATTGGTTACACAATGATCATTGGAATCTATCCATTACCACGTCTTCGAATGGTTTGGGCTCAAAGCACTGGGGCTTCGCCTATTGTGTCAGATAAAATCGCAAGAAATCGTTTTTTTTTCAAGTTACGTTCCAATCTGAAGGTTTAGATGACAAAATTGTCGCCACAAAAGAAAAGTAGGATGATAGGTTCTGGAAAGTAATACCTCTTTTTTAATTGATGAACAGATGATATATGGCTTATCTACTTCAAAACTACCTACTAAGGTATTGGGAGATTTAGAAACAGAAGACGATCCTTAAAGCGTCGTGCATCTATTTCAGCAGCAACAACAACAATTGACACAAAAAAACTCGTAGATGACCTGGACAGGTCCACTGAGGCCATCAAAAGGCAAAGATGTGAAGTTTTCCACTGTCTAGAAGAACAAGCTAAGACCATAAAAAAAACCTCAAATCAGAATCGTTCTAGCAAATGGACCGTCCGAGCCATCTTCCATTTTATTGATTCTGCTGGACTGATCTGGACAAGTCTATTGAAGCCATCAAGCGGCAGAGATATGAAGATATCCACTATCTACAAGAGCAAGCTAAGAGCATGAAAAAGAAACTCAAATCAGAATTGTTCTAACAAATGGACTGTAATCTGACGAATCATTTTATTGATTTTGCCGTAGCAGCAGGCTGAGTTAAGTATAGGAAAACTGTAAAAGCTTCCAGCATAACTAGAAAAGAAATAATGGACTTTCTTCAAACTTTCCGTTGTCGACTCCCTGGTATTATAAAATCAAATCAAAAGCAGAAAAGGAAGACATGGGAGGTCGTAAAGTAGAAGATGATTTAACTTGGACTCAGGTGTTGAACAGTTTTGCGCATCTTTTTAGCAAACATTGAATTTATGTCTAAAACTATGCTCATCTGTAGAGATAAAATTTTGCGGAAGTCCGAGCCAAATTTGCAAGCCGGAAAATAATGTTGAAGCCAGTTCATGGAAATTCATATTGTGGTTCCTGGAACAACAGAATTCAAACCAAAGCTATAGATTGTTTGCAGAGATTGCAAATTTTTGAATCTCACATGAATCTCTTATGTTCAGAGTATGCTCAGCTGATATATTACTCTTTGGCCATGAGTCATTTACCTAGGAATCGTCGTTTCACATCTGGTTGTACTTGCCAAAACGCTGCAGTGCAAGTACAATCAAACCAAATAATAATATGCTGTAGTATTGAAAGAAACTGTTTTTTTAATATTTCACCAATTTTTATATAGAATTTATTTTTTTTGTATGTAATACAAATTTTTGAATAATACATCGCATTTTAGTTGTTGATAGTCCAAATGAGCACCTTACTAAAAATCGGCAATCAAATCAATATGTAACGTGAGTCTAAAGAGGTTATATTATCTAAAAATAGGCTGCCTCCATATTTTCAATTCTAACGACTGATAATGTTCACATCCTCGGTGTTTACATTTTTCAAATTATGGAATAAGGATAATTTTTTATGTATATTGTGAAATTTTCAAGTAAATACAGTTAAATTCCAACTCAAAACTATTTAGGTCAATTGTGCAGACTTAAAATATGCAACAGAAGGAGTAATTTGTTCAACTTGATTTTTTGGTATCAAAATGATTATTTTTAAAGCATGTTGTGATAAGAACATCAACTTTTTATCATTGGTGGTCCTTTTTGCGAAAAAAAAATTCTCTTACATTTCTGTGAAGATCATGTTCATGAGAGCTGACGAATATAGAAAAGTTTAGTTATTGCATGTCCGTCTAAAGTGTTCAGCATAACAAGATGCCTAGAGTTCGAAGACATCAAACTTATCACCGTGTTAGTGACTTTGACAGGGGTAAAATTGTTGCCTATCGAGATGTTGGTTAGTCCTCTCGCGAAATTGACCGTTGTGTTAATTGTTCTGCGATGAGGGTAATCCGCGTATGTTGTGTGTGAACAGAAGAAGGTAAAAGAACACGAAGGAGACCAACTGGTCAACCGAGGCATACCGCAGGGTGTCAAGATAGGGGCTTCAGACAACTAACTCTACGAGACCGTTTTGCTGCAACGCCTCAAATCGCTGACCAATGGTTTGGAGAAGAAGGTAGAGCTGTTACTATATTGCCGCATTCAAGCCTTTGGACTTTTTTCATACCGTCCACGATTAGTGATTCCTTTGACTGCGGACCAGTATCGTCAATGCTTGAACTGATGCAAAGAATGGCAGCATTGGAAAGCAGAATGGCACAATGTCGTCTCCACGGTAGCGTGAAGAGCGACGCGATATTGGTTTTGCTGTTGAGACGCATGTACACAGGACTGCTGCAGTAATGGTTTGCGAAGCTATTGCTTATGGTAGCCGATTATCACGTCTGTTTATTCGAGGCAGTATGACAGCTGCGCGTTATGTTGATAATGTCCTACAAACTACTTTATTACCTTATCTAGATGGCCGTCCACACATCCTTTTTCAGCAAGACAATGCACGTCCCCATATTGTTCATCGAACTTTAGACTTTCTCCAAGAAGCAAGCACTAGTGTTTTGGCGTGGCCACCCCGTTCCCCGCATTTAAACCCCGTCAAATATGTGCGGGATATCATGGGGAGGAGACTGTCCACTTTGCACCATCCTTCACAAACTTTGGTGCAGTTAATCAACGAATTTCAAGTTGCTTGGAACAAGGTGCCACAAGCACATATCGCCCGTTTCATTTTATCGATGCCTAGACGTGTATAGGAGTGTAATCAACCAGCGGGTCGCCAAACACAATAAAATTCTTGCAAATGTTATCGATTCATTTCTCATGTAAAATTATCTATCACATTGCCAAAAAATCAAGTTAAGTTCCTTCTGGGTGTAACACTTCTAATGTTACCGAGTATATTAATTTGTACAGTTGAAAAAAATTCTTCTATGGTAGGTTTTATACAATAAAACTCCATTGCTGCATCGAGTGACAAGCAACCTTCAATACCGTAAGCTAATTTCTGAAGTTGAGCTTTCCAGAAAGGATGAATATAAAGGTCTAGCTGTGAATCAAAATTTCGCTATCGCAAAAAATATGCCTTGTATTTGTTTTATTGCACTTCTAGTTTTATTTTACCAAAAGTAAATTAAAAAAAAA
>SMLS01059966.1:0-30801 GCA_004785975.1 Popillia japonica
TTTTTTTTTTACTGTTTAATGATATTTGGTTAATAAAGTTTTATTTACTTAGTTAACAGGTTTTTTCATTATTGTGAAACGAAACCAATCAAACGATTATTTTAATAAGTATTTAGCCATTTGTGTCCATCAAAACCTACTTTTGAGTATTAAATGGTAGGAAATTAATGTTTAGAATCAAAAACTATAAATTACTAAAAAACTAGAAGAGTTGGGTATAGACAACCCTAGTACAGTTTTAAAAACAATTGAAATTAGAATCTAAATGTGGTCAGGGTGTTCCATTTAACATAAGAGAATTACTTGCCTATAACATTCAACAAAAAAGAAATCTTGTTTTTAAACACCTTACATAATTTCTAGATATCAACTTTAATTAGTTATAAAGTTTAATCCTTTGAATAAACAATAAACACAATTTAAAATATTTAGCTCAATCATGTAAAACAGAAATACCTCTTAAATTTTTATCTACCTTTTCAAAAATATTAGAATATCTCGAAAACCGGTTGAGTTAGGTATAGGGAATATAACAGTGAATAGCCTTTATTTACCCTACAGTATCAAAATATGCGCGAATATACAGGGTGTTCCATTTAAATTTTCATAACTTTGGTACACAACTTTTTTTTGATCACCCTGTATATTTCCAAATAATTTTAAAATGTGCTCCTACACAATTCTTAGTAAAAAGATTTTTAAAATACTTTACCGTTTCTCGTATATAAACCGACGGGAATGGGATGCGTCAGCCTGTATATTATTGAACCTTCATGATCTTAATTACTATCATCATGCATTATGTTTATAACGTTGTATAAAGTTTCACAGTGTTATATTGGCACACTGGTATTCTACTCTAGAAACTATTAACATTTATATCTTCAAAACGAAAAGACAGCATATTTTATGTACACATTAAAATTCTTCCGGTAATCCCAAAACAAGGGGTAGTTATACATTTAAAAATGTATACCTACTGATAATATAACAGATACCTTGTATAATCGAAAATTATGTTATGTTAAGGGTCTTTCAAGAATGTGTAGGAAAACTATTAGCACCAACTGTATATTATATGACGCGTTATTATGAAATATTATGTAATTGCGAAAGGTTAGATAATTATGAGCGCCAGTGTATGTGTACGTATAATATGTCGAATAGTTAACTTCCTGCATGTTGCTTAATTTAGGAAAATTAAAAGATAAACACCTATTTTGTCTTCCCACGCAACAGTAAAGAAAAAAAGTAATACTCATGTGCATAGCATTCAACCCACATAGTGGTCACAATCGGTATCTGTAATTTATTTTTGTCAACCTAGAAAAATATTTATTTTATAAAACGTCGAAATGCGCATGACAAACAGTTTCACAGAAAGCAAAAAAGAGAAATTACTAGCTACATGTCGTCTGATCAATTTTCACGGCTCCCCTCGCTTCTCCAGCAGGTAACCAACAGAACGGAAGTACGTATCTGGAATATGATGGTGGTAAAGGGACGTGGTGGGACGACGGAGAGAGAATAATGCGCGCGCTCACTTTAGCCATTTTGTCACAATATTAACCTTTTGTTGTGATGTGTCTATACAGATGAATTATTATGCGTATAATAATGTAATTAACAGATAAGTTTAATAGAATAAAACTGTTCGGAATATGTACAGACATGTATCTGTAATGTAAAAAAGACATCAACACGATGCGACATAAGTGGAGAACGTCGGACAGTACGTGGAATGTGAAGCAAGCGGCCGCCGGACAAACCGCAGCCGTACGACCCAACTAACTATTCTTACGTCATTCCTTGATTATCATGTAAGTGTTCTTTGTGTTAATACGACCGTTAGTGTCCGTCAATATCACGAAAGGACGCCATTAAACCACTTTTCGTTTCGGACTGTGAATAATGTGTAAAAACCGCTTGAAATATTTGGCTGTTTAACTCGCCCAAGATGGCTACCGACGGGATTTCGTCTAGATAGTTCGAGCTGAGTGTTAGCGTTTTTTTAGTGCGACTCGGTTGATTTTCGCTCACCAGAAAGTTAATATATCTGTTCGTAATACGTTACATTAATTGGTAGCTTGTGAAGATGGTGAATTGAATGGCTGTGCGTCTATTGATATTTCGCGCGCTCAACACAGCCAGGTGTCAACGTTTATAATGTTTAATTACAGTGTGTAATATGTATGAGCAAGAAGAAGTACCGCAGACCGTGTGGTCTCGTTGGATATTAGCGGCAATTCGTAAGATTCGTTCACAAAAACAGCGACCTAGTGTTGAAAGAATTTGTCACGCAATTAAACAGCATCACAATTATCACGAAGATGTAGTGGCTGAACACCTGGAGACTGCTGTCAAACAAGGTACTGTTCTTAAGGTATATAACAAGGGGCAGAGCTCATACAAAGATCCAGGGGGACTCCAAACTAGAACGCTTAATATTGAAAAGGGTTGTGATCTTAGTAAAGTGGTCGCAAAGGCTGTGCGGGAATTAGGTGAACGCGATGGATCAACACTTAAATCTATTGAAAAATACGTGCGACAGTCTCATACAATTATTGAAAGTGTTGAAAAGGACCTCAAGACAGCGTTAACTTTTGCAGTAAAACGTGCAGTGTCCAAGCAATTGATATTTCAGGAGGGAAAGACCTTCAAATATAATTTTAACCATCCAAGTCCTGGTGCTAAAAGAAAATTGGACAATGTCAAAGGTCCTGTAGGATTTGGAGATGATGTGGATATGCAACCTAAGGTAAATATGTCATGTTTACGTTTTTGATATGTAGGTTTTACAAATGTTTACTTTAAAATGTCACACATGTTGACAGTTGGTTTAGATTAGATTGCATCGCTCCAAGCCTCTCCCATTAGATTAACTTGCAAGATTCCTTTGATTGATACACTTCCTTTAGATTTGCAGAATATGTTTATTTATTTAGTAGAAACATTGATTCGTTCATAAATGTTTTATCTTGTACTTGCTAGTTGTTCTTTAGTATCGTTTTCTGATAATCTCATTGGCGAGTCTGTTATTCGAAACGAAATAGACCAGAATTTAATAAGTATCCTATTTACGTAAATGTTACATATTGATCGGTTACAAAAGAAGAAATTATTTAGAGACATATTTGATATTAAACATTAATTATCTTCGATGAAAAACATATGCCAAGCGAATTTGTCATATAACTAGAAATTAAAAAAAAAGAAGTTAACGTTAATAGAAATAAGAAAATCGTTATAATACAGTTATGTATTAAATTTAAAACAGGTGCGAAGTGAAAAGATTGGCATGTTAGTCGTAGGCAATGCAACAGTTGCTTATAAACTTGGAATTTTGCAAATAAAAGGTCCACACTTGTTTTAGTTTGTCGATATTTAATATTAGATGTATTATACATATGTATATTATAGAGCAATGCTTATGTCTAACTAATGAATCACCACCAATATGCATGTACCTTAAATTATGAAAATCATGTTTGAATTATTGGAACTGGTTTGTTGGCGAGTTTTTTTTACATTAGTCATTAAATATTTTAAGTATACAATTCAGTGAAATGTATAAATTAATCTGGATTATAAGACAAAAGGTGTGAGGTAAAATCTAAATGTATTAGGTAGTATTGGTTGCTTATTAGGTATTCTTCTAATGCCTAGCAAATGATTTTCTACCAATTCAATAACAAAAAAAAAGGCTCTAAATCATAAGTGTTCACCTATGCGGATTGTCTTTTTTATATTTAAGTAGGTGGATTTGTTTTAAAACATGTTAGTATTATGATTATTAATAAAAAATCAATATGCAGGTAGCCTAGCGTCAATTGACCTGAATAAATTTGTGACGATTTAAATACACATATACCATATTTGCTTAACAAGAGATAAGATTAATAGAATGGCTGTTACTTATAACAACCAAATATTTTTTAGCTTTGTTAATTAAAATAATTGAGTATTTCTTAGTGGGCTGCACTTAAAATGTTCTACCTAGAACTTAGGTCTGAAACTAGGATATTCACTAATTAATTCTTCAAGTAGATATTGAAAGTTACTTTAACACTAAATAATAATATATTTACTTGTGCCTGCACAAATAATAGCTTGCCTTATGTGGTTAAAGTCCCTTGAAATCAAATGCCTAAAAGAGGATCATCCATAGGGGATTATATATTATCTCATTGATCTCGCTTTCTCAGTTCTTAATTGCGAGGGAATGCCACAATAGAAAAAAATACTCCATATATGTATAAAAGAATTTCAAAAGATTCTTCTACCCTACCTTTCAATAGAAGGATGTATGTCTTATGAAGTAATGCCTGATTCAGTCGAGTATCTTGTTTTGTACCTCGGTTTAAACAATAGAAATAAATTTAGGAAACATCGTGATATAAATACATAAATATGCCCAATGCTGTAGAAACAATGTGCAGCAAAAAATAGTTGTTTTTGTTCACAATCTTTTGCGTACCTATCCTCGATCCAAATGGGAAAACGTTTTTTACCGCTCTCAAATCAATATTTGGAAGCTATCGTTCGCCCTTGTATTCTTGACCAAAAAAAAAGAAATAACTCAGGCGAAAAATCAGATGAATACTGACAACGTGTCACTAACGGCTTGATGTGTTGATTCAGTTACTGTTGCTATGACGAAGAATGATTCAATTGTTCAAGTTTTGGTAAATAATTATGCTAATGATACACCAAATAACTCTTACGATTTTGCCATTCACTAAAGTTACAGTTTTTGTATGTCCAAGAAAATCGGAAAACAGAGTAATTGGTTGGGCACTATTGCGTCGATCCACAACTATTGGTGCTGATTCTTATTCAAATACCCAAATGCTGGATTCTTGCATGCGTTCAGGCTGGTACGAATTTATTCAAGCATTTTTCACCAGTAAATGTGTACTAAATTTGAATAAATGCAGATGAATTTCTTTAACTTCTTTGTATAATTTAATATAATCTTGTGAAATGCCATTATGTCAGTGTCGGATAATACACTAATCTCAGTAGGTGATATGCTGGATCTCTCTCAATCATTGCGCGCACAATAAATATGAATGGCAACAACAGACGTCGATAGACGACCTTCACAACTTTCGTTACTGAGAACGGAGTGTCTGTGCGCTTGGTGCTTAATCCCCAAAACGTATATATAAAACATAAATAAAGCCCATCGATGTATTACTTCGATGATAATTACACTTGTAGCTGTAAAACTCTCGAGCATAATAGTGACTTTAGAATTATCATGTAAAAGTTCAATTTCTATGTAAAGCTATTTTGTTGATATGCTACTACGAACTGTCAATAATTTTTTGTTTGTGGTAAATGATTAGCGACTTAATAAGTTGTTTACTCGTCGAAATGATCGCTTATTATATACATCTCTGTTTTATGGGCTTTGGGTTACAAATGGACAGATTTAGTCGATGAATGCCGACAGTAGTGAAAATAATAGATTGCGGAAATATGTCACGTAGTCACCGTACACTCTTATTACTTATTAGTTTTATTATGTTTAGTTAAACGTGCTACGTACCGTTTGTTAAAGGCGGATGTCGCCGGAACTTGCGCTAGTATAGAATAAAGCATCCTTCTATTTTTATATACGATTTTCTATAGTACTAGTTTAACAGTGTTTTTTTTTAATCTGCGGTAAGTGCAATTACAGTGTGTTCCGAAACTGTATTTTCTGATAGACAACAACTGTTGTACTTGCGGTATCTAAAGTGTGTGTAAATGTGTTTTTGTAGGTCTTGTTACAATATTACCTCGGAGTAAGTAATATTGCGTTGACAATTATTTTAAAACAATTGGTACTCGACGGGAGAACCTATGACGGACCGGTGCGCCACAATCGCCGAACCGGTTCCCTCACAACCAGAAAGCGATCTTACCACACAAACCCCCGAGGCAGTTTAATAAAATATTGTTTAATTTTGTTAATTAAAAAAATATTTGAATAACGCATAGATACATACATATATACATATACCAGCACAACTTGTAGAAACAGTGCCATCTGCTCGCACTTGTTTATATCGATATTAACACATGTTTTTGAATATTTAAAGGACGAACTAAAATTATCACTTAGGTCTCCGGTCGGCAAGCTGGTAAAAATGTACATAAATATCAGAAACTATTGACCATTAGCGATTTCGATTAGCCTTTTTATTTAGACTGTATGCAGACATTACAAATAGAGGGTGTTTGTTCAGTTTTAAGATTTTTTTACCAGAAGATAGTATTCCACAAATAAGGGCGATACACAAAAAATGGCATTTTTACGTCGTGTAATAACCGGAGATATTAACATTCAAGATAGGAAACTGTAAATGAGGGTTAAAACGTAGGATCAGCTTAAGTACAAAAAAAAGAAAAACAAGTTTATATATACATACATATGTGACTATATTTTACTTTCAAATATCGAAAATAATCATCCCCCACGATAAAATTTTCTCCGACCTTGAAAACTGCATCATAAGTCTTTGTAGACTTTGAGGTGTGGTCAAATGTCGAAAATATTAAAGATTGTTGTTTTCTATGTGTTCACAAGTCGTCGGCTAATTTTTATGCGGCCGTGAAGGAAACTGTTTACAAAGCTCATCAGTTTTTTGGTACAATTGCATCGCATTGACCAAAAGCTGATACTATTGAATTTTAACTATAAAAGTAAATAATGAAAGTTTTATTGAACTGCTATTTATAAGGTGGTAACGATGTAATAAAAAAAATCAATTGTTGAGTTTTATATTGTATGTATTCATGTAAAAGGATTTTATATTTAATTACATGTATATGTATTTTATATTTATAGGTTTAAGATATTGCATGTCTAAGTATTTGTTTCGTCTTCAAGTTTCTATTCATTTTCATAATATCTTAGAGCGATGGAGTCTTATTATGGGAACTTCAGTAGCCTACACTTGAGTACGGTTGTATCAATTGTTGATTATCTTTGTTTTACGTGTATACTTACAACACGATTATAATCTTGTTGACCTTGCTCAACAGCACCTCCGAGACCCACCTTTAGTAGATAGCTCATTTCCTGTCTTTTTTTATTACCTACAACAACTTGAGTGTATTTTTCGTATTACACCTTTTCGTTTTACGTAGCTACCTAGCTGATATTTTTTGCTTAGTCAGGAGCAATCTAACTATACCAATGAGTTATTATTGCATATATAATCATGCAAACTATAAATAATTATGTTTACTGGTTATTATTGTGTGTGATGTCGATTGATTTGAGTTATGAATTATCAAATGATACACTAACGATTATTTTATTACTTTATTATATAAAGTTATAATTAAAAATCTGGGTAAAATGTAATTATAATTTTATTTTACTGTAAATATCGATTTTTCATGTGTAATATAATGAAGATTATAAATTTTACTTTCTCTGTCCCCTAATACTTGATAACTTTCGTTTCGAGGGCGCTGCTTGTCACAAATATATCGCTCTATTTCAATATTTTTTCTTATGAGTTTAATTGATCATACTTGTTTATTAAAAATATCAGTGACCATAAATATAACTAGATTTTCTTCTTTTTTCATCATTATTTTATAAAAAGTAAGAAATTCCGAACCTTGTTGTGCCACATTACTGGACAGTTTACTCAAAAAAGGTAAACAATGCTCTATAATGTGTGGAAAAAAATAAAGTAACAATAATTTTATGCATCTTTTTGCGCAGCAAATTATTTACTGCGCAATCTTTTTGCTTGGGAGTACTATTATATTGCGCATTAGTATTGTTATTGCATTTTTGTACTCCCATTTATTCAGTCGTTCGTCGTAAGAGGAAAAGCTTAATTGTTTCAAATTCCTACCCCTAAATATGGAACGACATAAATGTGAACATACCGATCAACCAAGAAAGCTAATATGTGACGATTTGCTACGTGTAAGTGACAACAGCAATCTTAAGGGAGGTGCATACAACTCAAATACAATTAAATACAGTGTCAGTACTCAAACTATAGTCAGAATCTGGAGGCAAAGAACTCAGTCCATCGAATGTGACTTCAAGAAAACGTGGTCAAATTGGTCCAAAAAAGCAAAAATACGCAGAATTCGCAATGTGCCATTAAATAATAGAAAAACCATCAGATCACTTGCTGGCGCCTTGAATATACCAAAAACGACTCTCCATCGTCGGATAAAAGCCGATGATGTGCAAGTGTGCAGGATAGCATTAAAGCTTTTGTTAACGGATGGAAATAAAGAGGAACGAATTATGTTTATATTACGTAATTTGCATTTTTTTTGAGATGAAAATATTCGATTTCCGGATATGGCTGATATGGTTCGGCCTTGATGAAAAAAGGTCTGTCTATTAACTGAGGAACAAAGCCGTTATGATCTTGAACCAGATGGTGAACCGCATCGCCAGGTGAAGATTCATAACAAAAACGATGTTTCTTGCAGTTGCTGCTAGACCTCGATTTGATACACGACAGTAAATGGTTTGATGGTAAATTGGAATTTGGCCATTCATAAAAGTGGACACACCGATAGTTGATAGAAATGAGTATCGCAAACTGGTGATTGAAAAAGTACTTCCGGCTATTAAGTCTAACAATAAGTGGCCTGGAATTCGTATAGAACGAAGTAAAACAATTTTTCTTCATCAAGACAACGCTAGACATCATATTTTACCAAACGATTTAGAGTTTGCCCAACGCGCCACAAGATTGTATTCTTTCAAGATTGAAGATTCAAGATGCAAGGTTGTATGACTCATCAAAGTCATTGGAGAAAATAATTACAAGCAACCACATATGGTTAAAGATAGTTAAATCAACCATGACACGTTACCTATCTTTAGAAGTAAAAGCAAAGTATTAGCAAAATCGCTTTCTGTTTTAAATAAATAAAAAAAATCATTTTCATAAATACTTGTACTATTTTAATTGATGTGCTACTACTTACGAAACGCTCCTATTAAGAATCACAGAACATTAGATCAGTGTGTTTTGCAGAGTCTAGCCATAAAAATAGTACTTATTAGAAGTTCACGGTCAAATTTCAAATCAAAGCACATTGACTCGCGATAACAACCGACAAGTCATGGATTGGTAGGTATTTATAGCCTCCAAGAATAAAAAAAAACATATGCTGTTGTGTACAAATGACCTTTGTATGACATGATGAATCATTTCGTACCCCAACATTGACTGAGTCCTCTCTGAAGTAGAAGTTTTCGTACATATAACTAATAAGTAGTGCTTGTCGATCGAAATTCGATGTCCTTGAAATAAGATATTTTTAATTTTAATTTTTATCGTACAGACTTAGATTTGATAGATATACTGTAACCGATTATTATTCAAAAACTTAATATCTATTTGCAAATGAGGTAGTTTTAGTTATAATTTGCTTCGGTATTGCTTTTTCGTGAACCAATTTTTTGTTTTTCTGATTATTGTGACCCTTAAATTAATAATTTGTAGATCAGACATAGGCTGCTTATCTTCACTGTGATTAATGAGTTCTATTGTGAATACCCTTAATCCTATAACCGCAATTGATCTTAAACTTTTTAAAGAAGTTTATAATCTTACGGAGTGTCAGTTACATCAGTCGGTTCTAAGCGCGCCTATTCCAGATGGTGGTATCTTTGTGGGGCTACCGTTACGCACTCGCATTATGTACATAATGTGCTTTGCTGCTTCTTTGTAGGTATATGGAACGGGATTTATCGTTGTACATCTTATACATCTTTTTGGCTTGATTGTGATAAGGTAAACTTTATCGAGTGTTTTAGTTTTGGAATGCTAGTTTAAAATGAGAAATTTTGATCAGTTTTACACTGCTTTTACATGGCTTTTGGCATTTTTTTTATAGAATCATAATTGAAACTCCGCATCTTTCTTTGCAAAATCATCAGCACTCCTGTGGCTCCCACATCTCTAGCGACATATACACATTAATATCAGTGGCTTTTTCTTTGGCCAAAGTTTGGGAGTAAACAGACAGTGTCTGGATAGCCTAAACTCAAAGGTATGCACTTTTAAAGTCTTAAGTGCTCTTTGGCTGTCACAGAATATGAACATGTGTGCGTGTTGGTAAAGTTTCTCCAAACATTCTTTGATCACGCTATTCAATAACATCTTCTTCAGCTTGAAAAAATATTGGGTTTGTACTTAATCGGAACCTCATATTTCACCTCTTAGATATCTATTTTCCACTCATATGTCTCTTTTGGATCTTTGGATTCTTTTATGTTTGGTTAAATGGGATTGGATGTGGTAAGGCTTTCATTGCCGCGATTGGACAGGTGCGGTTTGCGGTTGTGATGTCTATGCATTCAAGTCGCCTTTTTTTGAAGCAGGATTCAGTCTTCTTTTTCTTTTGTTTTAGATTGCTCCATTAAGCACTAGTAACTGACCATGTATCAGACTAGAGCGCGACCAATTCTATTTGACCGGCGGAAAATATGTCAACTACTACCAGAAACCCCTTGCCCCTCACCTCCTTGACCTATATGTTCGACTAGTACAGTCAAGTACAATTAATACGTATTTTGCCGCTATATTTACATACAACGTTCTTTGAGTTTGATTCATTTAGTATTTTGTGCATTTCTGTAGTTTATTCATTTTATCTTTTATTTCTCACATTCCTTTTTATCCTGTGTAGTTTTATATTCATTATTACCGGTTCTTGAGCTATAGCATCCTTTCGTCCGATTTTGAGGTTAGTAAAACATGTTAATTTTACTACTATTTGTTCAAGTTTATATCGCTCATTGTGGAGGTAGTATGGGTTTCATTCAGGATGGTTTACTGTTATTTAAATCGAAAACCAAAAGTGGAGATTACCATGATGAAATGAACTTTGAAAACTTTTCGAAATGGTTTAAAACACAAGTGATACCCAACTTACCGGATAATTCGATAATAAGTAGGGATAATGCGCCATACTATTCAGTACAGATAAACAGGGCTCCTACTTCTGCATCAAAAAAAGGTGACATCATTTTTTGGCTTCAATCAATGAACATACCGTACCATCCAGATATGTTAAAATGCAAACTATTAGAAATCGTCAGAAGGTACAAACCAATGCCACAATATGTAATTGATGAATATGCTAAATCCAAGGGATACTGTGCTACGTCTACCTCCATACCACTGCGACTTAAATCCTATAGAGCTCATTTGGAGTATGATTAAGAGAAGGATTGCTTCACATAATATTTGAACAAATCTGGAAAACCTGATTCGAGACTCGGTGAATCAAATAAGTCCTGAATTATGGAATAGCGGAATGTAACCATGTTGATAAAGTTAGAGAAGAGTATATGTCGAGAGATCAGCTGAGTGAAATTGAGGAGGAGATCATTATTATTCGTGTGGGTGAATCAGATAGTGACACATTAGATAGTGACTTTGATTAAAAGTATTTACAAAAAAAACTATATGTGCTTCTTTCATTTATACATTGTTCGATAGTTGAAATAGTATAAATTATAGGAGTATTTTATATTGCGATGTAGTCCATAGTCAATAAATGTGATATTAATATAAACGATTTTAGTTCAAACTATTCCTGCTCATAATACTCCATACTCAAAAAACTAATAAATAAATGTAATGTAAATAATAAATAAGTTGAAGGGAAGTAACGGCTGTCACTACTGGTAAATAATAAAGTATGATGTACATAAATTACAGTTTCCAAATACTTCGCTCTTTAATTTCTACATAACAGTTGTTAACGTTGTTGATATAAAGAATACCTGCACACCAACCTATTACTTTATAAAGTTATTTTCTTATAGAATTAGGAAAATATAATAATTTTATCCCAAATGGCTCTATGGTACCTAATTTAAAAATCTAATAAGCGACTCTAACCTTACATTCACATTGTTTACATGATAAACGTCAAATTTCAACAGTTTTAAAATTTTTCCTCAGAGTGTACTTGTTAAAACGACGGTGCTACGTGAGCGGTCACATAGAATTGGTTGCACTCTAGAATCAAGTCGGTCCAAACAAAACAATGTTGTTTTGTCGGTTTTTCATGTCTTTTAGAAATTAGTATTTCAGCTAAGTTTCTACTACAATTAATACCCAGATATTTCACCTCACTATAGAATTCTAGATGCTTTTTCCCGAATGTAAAGAAATGCTTCGTGCAGAGAAAATTGGCTACACATACATATTTCCCTTAGATAGACATGCTCTTATAGTTATTGTTCAAAAACAATATGTCGTAATCTTTAGGATTGTTTTGGTTCGATACTCGAGCATATTCAGAATCGTTCTCTACGTGCGAACAAATAAAAGTTATGTTAGATATTAGTCATACTAAACAAGTAATAAACTTCTTATTGACTATACAAATACACTAGCTGTTGGATTGTGTTGCCTAATTTTTTAGAAGAAAATATGTAATCAAGTTGTTTGACAAACTATGAATTCCTGTTAATTGTTAAGGTAAAGATGAGTAATTACCTGCATGCCTTTTAATACTAGTTGAGGAACAATCTTATAGGTGTTGTTCGGTTTGTTAACCACAGAAGATACAGCAAATGGCATGTCTACAGTTTGCATATGAGCGGAATACACAGAAATAGAATTTTATGTTGTTCGATGACGATTTTAAATTTAATTATTTCATTCTGACGGTTTGTCGTGTGTAACGCACACTACCATCTACAAGTGTGATTGACTTAATGGAGGCCGAAAGGATGTTGGACTGTCTTTTTCAGTGGAATAGGATGGTATGTACCACATAATCTTAAAGATATATTGAAGCAAGTTTTGAGACATTGTCAATTGTCAAATTAGTGGTCAAATAATCACCTATATGCACTTATTAATGCTAGCTTTTGCAAATATGGAAAAAAGTGCTACAGAATTTAGTTCGGTCTATATTTACACCGGCTATTTGCCAATCTGTTTAGTGATGCATATATAATTTATTTTAATAACCTGTTTTGAGCTGTTAGATGAGCCAAGATTTAATTTGTTGTTGTCGTGATACAACCTCTATTCAAATGCCAAAGTTGGTGCAAGAAAGCCAAATTTTTGCAATATGAACTGTTTGCTCTCATTTTTACTATAAGACTTCTCTTTAAAGTCATTTGTAATTAAAAAATTAGTAATTTAACCATAATGTAACTGGGGAATTGATAATATATAATTTAATTATGAAATACCTTAAAACTTAGAATCTTTTGCCAAATAACTACCAAATCCAATTTGTTCCTTTAAATCTAACAAAATAAAATAAAATAAACTTAAACGAACTACTATTATAAGAATATAGATGTAGCTTAGGTATACAAAATAAAATCAGAAAATGAACAGAAGATTTTTATTTAAAAACAATCTGCTGAATCTTTCATTGGACAGTCTGTAACCTACATACATATGTTCTGCTATTAATAAAGCAATTTGCCTACTACACAAAACTTAACACTACCACAACTGGTTCAGAGTAATAGGTACTGCTGCTCTTACTGCACTCCTCTGGTCTAAATTTGTGGTTTGATTGCATTTGTGAGAACAAATAATCACATCTGCATTTAGTCGTTCTCATTTCCTAGCAATATGCTTTATTGGAATGGTTTAGATTCAAAAGGAATTTGCGTAAAAATGATGGCAAGTCTTATCATAATGTATTGTATTGTAGGTTAATTGCTCGTAAACATTCGATTCGGATTAATCATTTCAGTTGGAATGGTTTTGGGCATCTCCACTGAATTTCCAGCTTAATACTCACCGACAATCTACAAAATTTATATTTAAACTAAAATATCTCAAAATCTATGAGAAATATATGAGAACTGCAATCACCAATTATGATACTTTTGAATGCATATTTGCCTTCAAAACTACCTCAACAATGCTTAAATGTTATTGCGACATCTCTTTTAAATTAACTAGAAATGTACTATCAGTGACACAAAATCAATCTTTCATCTAAGTATGATTTGGAACTCATTTACAATACATCTACAATACAGGTCCTCTCTCCTACAGTACTTAATTTTTACTTAACATTTTAAATTGTAGATGTTATTAAACAAAGAACTTATGGCAGAAAATTGCAAATTAATCAAAATGTTTGAATGTAATGTAGGTAATATGAATGTAATGAACCTGTTGCAATTACTTCTCATTTCTCAGAACGAATGAGTTGTTATAAAGCTCAATTGTGGTTGCTCCACGTGCTGATTATGCTGTGTACCGCAGTGTGCTTTCTCTAGTTACGTTAATATCTGTTACAATAGGTCTCAACTTACTTATTAAAACATCTGTCAGTTCAGCGTTGTTATAAATACCTTTTTTTATTAAGACACTTTTATAATTAGATAGTAGGGACTATAAGCGTACGTAACTATTTTAGTAACTTACAATTAGCGATAAAACGTACATGTAATTTATGAGAAGTGAGAATAGAAATAGAACGATGACTCTCCTCCTATCACTCTCTACCGGTCTGTTATAACCTTGTATTACAAAGTTGAATGTACTGTTTTGCCCATTACGATTATTGAAATAACTTCTGTACATATGTACGTATTTACTTTATTAATTGCATGTATTTAGCTTGAAAAACTATAATGCATTCGGAATGGATTTCGTGAAGCATTTGTGTATAGACGTTGATTTAGGTTTTGAACTGAAATAAATGCACTCCCTGAGATTAACATTTCATTTTCTGTATGACGACCACGTGTTTAAACTACAGTTAGATGCAAGAATACACGAGTGCACCTGTATATTTGACGTTTATTATTTGTAGCACAGACTGTTATACATTTTGACATTGCAAAATAAGGAACTGTCGATATTATTCTTGGATTCAATTTGTTGACCATGCTCATACTAGTGAAAAAAGAGCTTGTACTTACAGTCTCGGTATACATCTTTATAAAAAATTGTATAGGTAGATTTTGGCAAAATAACAAAGGAATTTTATGATAAAGATTTCTAGATTTCATCTCCAAAAGAATTTATACCGTCGGCTTTGTGATTGCGAATTCCATCTGTAATCTAATCCTATCTAGCAATTAATATGTTTCAATTGTAGCCTTGGGATTTATTGGAAGTTGTTTTTAAAACTGAAGAAATTTCCTCGTCCAGTATTCGATACCATTCCGGGCATCGATCCTCCGATACCTTGATAACGTTGATATCAATACCTAAGTATCGATACCTACGATACTTAAGTATCGATACCTACGATACCTAAGTATCGATGCCTACGACACATGGATAAATAATTATGTAGCAAATATACATTATATGCAATAGCTGAACAATAGTACATTTTCTTAAAGCTTAATATAAACTAACGTTGATCAGTTAAGGCAAGAAAACTAGCTAGGTATAATATATGTATAGACGTCTTTGAAGTTCATGGAACGTGTAAAAAATTATTTACCAAATTGTATAGGAATTCAGCTAAGATTTCAATGAGTACCTCAAAATTTAATAGCTGTATATTAGAATATACATTTGGGTGTATTTTATAACAATAATTCTCATTTTTTTTTTGTCGGTGGAAATCATTTATGGACATCATGTACTTAGGTCTATAGCACATCATAGTGTAGGACTCCCAGTCGGTGTTTGCAATAACTGGTGTGCCCACTAGGGCTGGGCGAAATATCGAAGTCTAGTACTCGATACCATTCCGGGTGTCGATCCGCCGATACCTTGGATAACGTTGATATCGATACCTAAGTATCGATACCTGCGATACCTAAGTATCGATACCTGCGATACCTAAGTATCGATACCTGCGATACCTAAGTATCGATACGTACGATACCAAGGTATTGATTCCAAAGTATCGATACCGCGGACGGAGCCGATACATCGGTAAGTATCGATACCTCGATTGGTATCGATACCCGATACCGAAAATGCCGGTATCGCCCAGCCCTAGTCGGCAGTGTTTAGTTTTTCCACTATACGAATTGCAGTGAGTTCCTGAGGTTGGTTGTATAATGTGTACACTGATGACTGGAACAAACACGGTGCCACTTAGCATATAGAAAATTGAAGTTGCGTAAATAGTTCTGCCGTTAAAGATTCTATCAGAGGAGGCATGTAGAATCCCTTTTTTAGAATAATTTTTGAGGAGTTAAGGAGAAAAATATGAGTAACATTGTTCAAATTTAAAAAATACCCGTATTATTAATTTGAGCGTTTTGCTAGCGCCAATATTAGATATAACTTATGTTCATGGAAATGATAATAAAAGTCGTATTTTAAGAGTCTTTGAATAATATTTTAAACGCCAAAATAATGCCTCTTCCTTAATGCCAACTTTTTGAAATAAGTTTTTCTTGTTTATTTGCATCTTCTAACGCATTTTTAATCTGTTTAATTTTTTTAACAAATAGTTATTTACGAACCAAGTGCGTGAAAATATATTTCGCGAATGAGTGGCCAGTTTAGTTTGTTTTATGGACACGAATTCGCGAAATGTTGCACATACGAAGTTTGTACAATATTTTTTGTACGAGTACTTTAATAATACGTTAAATACGTTTTCATTTATGACACACTACAAATCTCTTGATATTAATAAAAAAAAATTGAGTTGGCAGTATTGACTATTAGAAGTGACATTTAACTAAAAATTATCAAATTCAGAAAATTCTATACAAAATTAAAACTTGCACATGAATTCTGATAATGAAATAGAATGTACACCCCTTGAAATTCGGGAAGCTGCCAAATACTGCAATGGATAATAATGGACCCATAAAATCATTAGGGTTAGGAATTTATGATTTTAAAATGTCACTAAATTAATCAAGTTACAGTAAGTACCAACTTTACTTCACGCACTAGTGCTTAAAATGGCTTTTTACGCACGCAAATCGAATCGTGAAGTGACATGTTTTGATAAGCGAGTACAAAATCATTTTTAAGTGCCTCTAAATACCTTCAAATAGTAAAGCCTTAAATGATCTGTTGATGTAATTACTAATTTTGTCTAAAATTCAAGCAATCTTTCAAATGTCTAGACTATGTTGTTGTGTATGGCCTTTACAGACAAATTTTGTTAAAGTATATTGCCTAGTTCCACATTCACATAACAAACAGCGAAAACTAAACCATCGATTAGTAATATTGCTCACACAGATCTATACAGGGTGTATTTGAAATAAAAGTAAAAAATATTAAGAATGGTAAGATACAATTATGTAGAATATAAAGCCAAAAATGTTTTATTCAATTATGACGCGAATGCCAAAATTAAAATCTCTTATAAATTGTAATGCCTATTGAATGGGGAATGTTGATCTCTATCAATCTAACGTAAGAGATTGCAAAAACAGCTGCCGATGTTATAAAAACTATAAGATAACGCTGATGTGTCAGTTTTTTTTAATAGCTTTGAATGAAGAGTTCAATAATGCACACATTAAATATCGCCTGCCGCTGCACCAGCCCTCCGCTACATCGAAAATATTCCACAGTGGCGCGACAAATATTTTATAAATATCTTTGTCATTTTTTTTTTCTTGCGCCTGGGAATTTGCGAAAAGTATTTTGGATTTAAGTTTAATAAAATAATATCTTTCCATTTTTCATAGTCTTTACTTTTATTTCAAATACGCCCTGTATATTTAATAAGTATTACAATTGGACATTAGCTGAAATTCTCTTGATTTAGATCAGCGAGCTAAATTTTACTATTTTTGCTATAGATAAAAAGTAAAGTTTTATTGTTATTTCTGACACTATTTCAGCGTTAGAAGTTCTCTTCAAAAGGTCCAAGTTATGTCGTCTTGTATGTATTTTAGAATCAATTACGTGCCCAAACTAAATCTAGGTTGCAATTTAAAAAAATCAAGATGGTTGGCTTTAATAAATACATACAAGTCGCATAAAACAAATGAAATTCGTATAAAAATATGGGTGTTTCTGTAGAACGTAACTCTACTAAACGGCGAATGTCACTCTAAAACTGTTTCATTTCGAACACTATTTTGCAGGCTATACATATGTATATGTAATTTAGAATGATGTTTGGGCTATTTCCATCGTTTATAGAATTCAAATGTTCCGACGCTTCGGCGAAAATACTACTGTTGTCTTCGGGGAAGCTCTGGAAAGAGCTATCTCTATGTTCCTCATGCTTTGACTTTCTAGAATCGAGACTAATACCTTTATCAACAAACGATTGCTCCTATCTACCACTGCAGGTATTTACTCCGACTTAATTGGGATGCTGCGCTGTAGTTGTGGTACTGTGTGATGTTACAGGTGTGCGTCCGCCAGGGACAGATTACCACAGACGACGAAAATAGCCCAAGCATCAATGCAAACTCTAATCGATCATCAACATCTCATATACAGCCGCGGACATATAATTAGCGCACCCTACTGCAAAATCACAAAATAGGCGGTACTTGTTTGATTAGTAAATTGAAAACTATAAATCTCAATCATTTGACTCTATCGCTTGTTTGAATTACTAATCGGAACAATTCCTGGATTTGAACCCTATAGAAAATTTATAGTTAATCGTTAAAACCGCAGTGGCCAAAGCGGCTCCTATCGTCACCCGACATTGCACGAACAAGCGCGCCAAGTAATAGGGAGATAGGCGCGTACGATGTGCGGCTGTTCCTTTATCAGCCACTACATCATCATATGCATCTTGGTCGGATATTTAGCTTTGCAAGTATGATAAATAATGTGTTATAGTTAGTTACAGTTAGTTATAGTGAATAGATACTGCAGACTGCTCACAGTATATCGCGACAGTCACCCAGTAACTTCACGAGCTCGTGCAATATCGGAAATCGGGTGACCATAGAAGCCTGCCGGAACCGGTATAGTCCCAATAAGAATGCACAATTTAAAAAGCTCGCCATTTTCGTACCAGTCGGTTGGAACTCGTGCTTTGCTTAGCTGTCAACTAGATATTTTGCGGTTAGTGAAAATGCCTTACTGACGAACAAGGCGTTGTCATTGTCACAACTTATTTCAGGAACACTTCGAAGATTGCGTGCAATTTACGGCCGACGAAACATACCAGATTTATCGGCATTTCGTCGAATAATTCAAAAATGTCCATAAAGTGGTTCAGTAACTGATATAAGGACACCAAGAAGAAATCGTACCCGCCGATCTGCTGAAAATACTGCTGCAGTATGTAAAAGTGTTGCCCGAAATCCACGAACTTCGATTCGCCGTCGTTCATAACAATTGAATATTTGGAACATTTGGAATGTAAATTCGCCGAATGGGCGTTGGAAAATCTAGAGCCTGATGAGAATTTTGCACAGAATATTATATTCATTAATTAAGCGCATTTTCACCTCCACGACCTTGTCAATAGGCACAACTGACGGATTTGGGCGACGAGAATCCTCGCATAATAGTTCAACAGTTGATGCATCTGCAACGAGCAACTGAATGGTGTGGCTTTTGGACAAGTTGTGTCATTGGGCTCTGCAGTTTTCAAAATACTGCAGGTAATGCAGTTACGGTGAATTGCGAACGTTATCGGAATATGTTACGTGAGTATATTTGGCCGAAATTGGACGGCATAGATACTCAAAATTAGTGGATCCAGCAAGTGTGGCGCCACTCGCCGTACTGCGCGCAACACTCCTGTGTTATTGTAGAAGAAATTTCGGGTAGTGTGCCATTTCACCGCGTAATTTCTTTCTCTGGGTTTACCTGAAATCACGTTAATAAATCGAGGACGATCGATGAGTTACAGAATCAAATCAAGCGAGTTATTATGGAAATCGATCCAGAAATATGCGTAAATGTCACACAGTTTTGTAAAAAGATTAAGAGTTTGTTAACAAAGTTTGGATGGACATTTGCCTGATATTCTTTTCTACGTGTAAGCGCAATGTATACTGATAAGTTGCACATAAAAATGTTTAAAATTTTCAAGTTATTAATGCGTTTTATTCGCAAATGAAATTGTGCATTTCTTATTGGAACGCCTTATATTTGTGTGACGAAAATATGTACCATCACGGACTTTGGTTATGTTCGGTATCTAGCGGTACAGCCTGCGCTCCTGTCACTATTCCCTTTCAGATAAAACGGACATGGTGACAGGAGCGCAGGCTGTACCGCTAGATACCGGACATAACTAAAGTCTGTGGGTGTACAAGTAGTAACTAAACAAACCTCAGAGTATATGTTACTTTTAAAATAAAACAAACCTTAATATTTTTAAGGAATTATTACTTTTTGCTGGCAAATGGTAGCAACAATTTTTGAATGTTGTAATTTGCATTATGTTGTGTCCTCACTTTCTTTTAAACTCATATTTAGCTCTACACTTACACAGTATACAATGTAAAAATCAAATAGATATCTCTGGTTTCATAAACGAGCTAATTATAATGACAGAATTGAGCCAAAAGATTGGCGATTATGTGAAATGTTTACTTACAATAGAGCTTAATTAAATGAATCTACATAATGTATGCCAGCAGTCACGTCTCAATTGTGAGGTCAATTTATAACATTCTCCTACTTGCATAACTTTTGTTGGTATAAAGTATAATATGTATATAGTTTTACTTATTTTGTTGGCGTAATTATTACCGAATTTAATTTGAAGTGAGATTATTTTAGTCGTTTTGTCAACGTTAGATGGATTTAGAAATAGAAATATTATGTGAAAGCCGGCATGCTAATCCGTTGAGTCATGGTGTAATTTCCGATATATCTAGTGATTCATCCTGCCATTCATTGCTTGAGTTTACTCTACCCTGGTATATTACGGTCGATTAAAGTAATTATGAGATATCAGCACCCCTGCAAGAAAACTAAGTTGAAAGGGGTTAATTATTGTAAATAAAATTTGTTGGCCTTTTGATCTTTTAGTATCAAACAGACGCGTACTTACTGCTTGTGAAATACATGCCTAATGCACTCTGTAGCGTTTTCTGAGTTAAATTATGGGGGTCTTTTTTGCGTATAGCTATTAACTTTCTTAAGCGTGTCTCTATACTTATTATGCGTTATTGTACCCCTTTTGCTAAAACCGAATTGAAAGAAATTCCTCCGCATCCCAGAAAACTACAATCATGATTTTTGAAAATTTTTGAATTTTTGAAAATTGCGTTTAAGTATGCCTTCTTGAACGCTACGGAGCTTTTATGAATCCATTGATAGACTTTTGTAGGAAGGTTGCTCTGTTATCCTCAGTTATAATACTATTAAGGAATTTTTTATTACGGGGTAAGAGACGCAAATTTTCTACACAAATTTGTTGTCTATGCAATTTTTGTTTGCAGATATTGCTATTTGTCTAACAATAATTGGAAATGTTACTCGGTGGTTAGTCAACAGCAAACTTGCAACGTAATTGACGATTCTTTTAATTCGTGCTTTTAGGCTCTGCTACACTTTAGGTCATCCTGTCTGTTCTATTTAAATTCCTGGGAGCGAAATTTATCGATACATTCTCACCATACATTCATGGATATTCCGCAGGCTACAATTTTCTTTGAAAGAAAACCAATCCACTTTCTAGTAACAATGTATGTATACAAGCAATATTTTGTCGATTGATTTTAGTAGTTTTTAAGATAAAGGCTTGTTTACGTTTATTATTGATAGTCTACTACATATTTGTTTGTATGTATTTTACAAAATGCAAGGCTTTAATGACAGGACAAGTAATAGAAATATACCTGCAGCTATATCTTATCTAATTTACTGTAGATGGGCTTAAGTATTCCAAATAGGACATTGCTAAGATTGTTATATCTATAAAGTTCTCCATTAAGAAATTCAATAAATTGTTTTTAGAATAAACTCGGAAATATCTGAAACTAGGAATTTGTTTTCTAAACTCTTAAAACCAAGACTGGCGCTACTTGTGTAATTTATGGTATAATTGCGTCATTATTCAATATCCAATGCTAACTGCTGTTTTGTTCAAAATCACTCGAGTAAGTCGAATTTTTAATTTTCATTTGTGATTTGAGCCGGTTTTTATGAAATGTGCCGTAACTTTATTGTAACACAATACATTTGGATGTATAAGATTAGTATTACGTACATATGTACATACATTTGTGCAACCATGTCTATGAACTATTAAAATTAAGTTTCAAATTTGTAATTAGTACCTATTGCAATTAATCAAATTTTTATATCTTAACGGTAGCCAATGCTGTCAATCTGTCTATACAGTGGCGTCCAGATTTCTTAAAGATGAAATAGATAAGTTTTGTGTTTAAAGGCATAAAATACGGTTAAATTAGCAAAAAACTACTTACAGTTTGAGAGTTCAGTAGAAATTTAATTTCGAGTTTTTTCTGACATATTTCTCTTGTTTCTTCTGTACACTTTTTTGTAATCTAACATAACTTCAATATTTTATGTTGGATCCGTGCAATTTTTGTCATTTTACTAAAAGGTTTTTTGCAAATACAGCTTAGCATGTACATACATATATATTTTTGTATAATCTGGCTCCAACTATATCGCATATCATAACATAATATAAGGTAGTGTTATTGATAGTGCATAAATTTTTGCGTCTATTTTGCGCAATTAGTATATATTACTTTCATATATCCATAAAATAATATTCTTCAAACTATGATTAACTTATTATCTAGATAGTTTTTTCCACTATGATTAACGTTCACGTGATTCAAATAGCAGTTGAAAAATCTTTTTTTGCATTTCCAGGTCTAAATTTATAAGTTGGTTACACTTTACAGTACTGAAGTTTTTTTCCAAAATCTGAAGTGGTAGTCTTTGACACATTTACGCTTTTAGAAATTTCTGATATATTATTATTAGTGAGATATATTATCTATAGTCGTAAATGTAAATCTTAAACTAAATTTCCTCTCTAAATTTTGCTGGTTTCGACAAAAACTATTAAAATTTTTACAAATTCAAAATGGACGTCTTTTATCTGTGGCGGGTGCAGCTTCTAAGCGGCATTGCTTCTTGGACAACCACTGCAGCTATATTATTGTATGCAGTATATTTTTGTGTGTATATACGTTTTCTAGGCTTTGTTACAACATTACCTCGTCTTAAGTAACATTGTGGTGTTTATCGGTGCCCAATAATGAATAATACTTGACCGGGCTACCGATAGTAACAAATTCCGCCATACCGTCTGGTCATCATTCTAACTCTGTGGCTCTGGCAACCATTACCAAAGAACTTCTCTTCTTCTTCTTATTCTCCTCTCACTGGCACCGTGATCTTCGTGCGATCCACTCAGCCATCTACGGGACTTGGAGACTGAGCAATGAAGCTCGCCTGAAACACGTCCATATCTCCATTGAAAGTTTTCAAAATTATTCATTTCCACGTTAGCACACTACATACGGTTATACACAATAGTGTATAACCGTATGTAGTGTGCTAACGTATAATAATACTACGTTGCATTAGCCGTGAAACTAAATACTTTGGTTAAAAAGCATAAAAGCACTAACTACTTTCCACATTCTAAGTTAAGCGAAAGCTAGGGGTAAGGTATACATGGCAGGATAGGGGATTCGGTCAGAGTATTCTGGTATCTTCGGTGGCTAATAAACCGCATATATTAAAAGGCGGTCGTTGCCCAAGATTTATTAGGTCCAGGT
This sequence comes from Popillia japonica, assembly GCA_004785975.1. Classification (NCBI taxonomy): domain Eukaryota; kingdom Metazoa; phylum Arthropoda; class Insecta; order Coleoptera; family Scarabaeidae; genus Popillia; species Popillia japonica. The sequence continues at coordinate 23,621 of SMLS01059966.1, forward strand.
GAAGTTCAGTTGTTTGCGCCTCTCTCATCTCACAGCCAAAAAATACGTGGTTGGCATCCTCTTCCACTCCGCACTCACAGTTCGGTGATTCCACCATCTTCAGGCGATACAAATGTCCATTTAACTGATTATGATGAAATCTCAAGCGACAAATTGAAGTTATGAACTTGCGTCCGTCATATTTTATTTTGGAGAACCAAGGTTTTGACAATTGTCCACTTGACGCTGCTTTACAACGAACACCTTTCTCCGAATTACGGGATTCCTGTTCCCATCCTTGCTCGACTTCCAGCCTCTTACTACTTTTAAGGTCAAGCGGATAGACTCCCCTACGCCTGACTTCTCCTCGGGCTCCTTCCACTATTACCAAAGAACGACCGCTCTACAACTGTAGCCACCAACCTTGCAAGAAATAGTTCTTTTGAACTGCTTAGTCACGAACTGAACATCAACAATTCTTTAACGAGGTATGGATGCTAGACAGTTGAAATTCTGGAATAATATACAGCAAACCTTGAACAATCTGCAACGATTCTCAAAATTTCAACTTTTCAAAAGCTACGTAACATACAGTACCTAGCGACTATAAGTGAGAGATCAGTAGCATACAAATTGGTCACTTCAGTAATTTACCTGCCCAAATAACCCCAGTTCAAATAAAATATGTTTGGTACATTTGCAAGATATTTACAAAGGGAAATTTCTTAAATCCCTACAATAAATATCCAGTTTTCAGATGAGAATAAAGTGAGTTCTGTTAATGCGTTTATGATTTGCAGAGGTACAAAGCCCGTTCTTATATAACTAACATATTCTCTTGCTCTTGCGAACGGATTTTAGTAATTCCTTGTTTTAACAGAAACGTGCACTTACACTCATGGTTTTCATATAACAACGTATTGAAAGTCTCCAATCTTTACTTACCATGAGTGTACCTACGTCAGTATCTGCGCATAAAATCGATATGCATGTTAGCTGTTAGTGTCTTCGTCTAGTAAACGAACTTTTACAAAGTTTAACGAACACGGATAATCGAACGTATAATATGCATATGTATAGGCAATAGTAATGAGGAGCTCATGCGCACATTACGATTTCAGCCTACGAACATTTGACTTCTGAACTATTTTTATAGAACGTATTATGTTCGCAAGTTGAGGTTCGCCTGTATGTATTTAGCTATTTAGGATATGACACACTCATTTATCATAGAAGTATTCTTTGCGTGCTGCTTTAGTGCTGTGCAGCAACTTACGATACGAGTACGTAAGAAAAACAATTGTTTATCACTAACGAATGGAAAAAAATGGAAACGAAAAGAGTTGAGTGCAGAGACACGTTGTGCTGTCATTACTTTACATAAAGAAAATTATTCGTTGTGGCAAATCGCGAAAAACTTTAATTAAGCTACCGAGCTGTCCAAGGAACAGTGAAACGCTATAAGACAATAGCAACAACGCAGTTCAGAAAGCGATCCAAAAGACCCAAAATAACGAGTCCGGCTGATGATCGAGGATTGGAAGTAATATCCAAAAGATATAGACGCCTAACAGCTCCACAGATTCGAGCGCAACTCAATGAAAATCGTGAAAGGCCAGTGTCCCTTACTACGGTAAACACGCGCTTAACAAAAGCAGGGTTACAGGGACGAATTGCTGCTCGCAAACCGTTAGACAACCGTTAAACAACTAGAACAACAAAATTTTGATTTTCAAAAAAGAGAAGGCTAGCGAAAATTTGGTTTTGTCAATTTTTTTAATGAACTGAACAGCAACTAAAAATAATCGAATTTCGAAAAAGAAAGGGGAGGTAATGAAAAAAGCGGTCTATTTCGGTTCTTTTGCAATTGTTTAACATTATTGTGCCAAACTGAAATAATGCAGAACAAGTCTTTTTCAATATCAAGCAGACTGTCTAGCCTCTATATTACTTCCTCTCCAATTATTATATCTTACGTATGTACACTCTCTTACGTTAGTTCTACAATGCATAGATAACATAGATCGTCGTTTGTTGGAAGTTTTCCGCAAAAGATCAACATCGCTCTTAAATTTTAACGTTTATAGCACAGTCACAAATCACAACTTGAACATGTGTAGGTACAAAATACTTCGACCAACGAATCTGTTCTAAAGGGGGCATGGTAGAACGGACCTTAGTAATCGAATCCGTAATCAACAGGAAAATTAATTGATTGAATCAATTTTTCGATAAAAATCGATTTAATGGAGATGATCGGCGACTTTGTAGAAAAGCCAAAAACTGTACGGTGGATAATGAATTTAAATCCATCTAGTTTGTCAATATTTATCTCTATTATTACCAATTAATTACATCACCATCCGTGTTGGTTATCTCAGAGATTTTTAATCATGTACTCAATCCATTATGCATAATCTATTAAGCACAATTGCATATTATATTACCGATAAAATCTGTTAACAAATACGACGCATATCAAGTTAATATGTTAGAATGTGTTTTGATCATTTATATTCAAATTTGTAATCGTAGCAGAAGCAATGGAGTATAATTTTATCGTTAGTCATTATACTGTTTAACAACTATGAGAATGCGAGTGCATACAAAAACGTAAGGAAAATAATATTCATGTATAGCAATAATTACATAATAATACATCTACAGAAATAATATAATAACAGTATAATTAAGATAAACGTCCATATTTTTTCATTGTTGTTTGTTACATGTTGTTGATGACGGATATTCTAGTTCCATTATTATAACATTGCCAGTTGTAGGTATTCTATGCATTTCGTAGAAGTAATATTATTCATGTTACATTCTACAAAAAAAAAAATGAAGGATGAGCTCTACTATATCAATTTTACTACAACAGATAGAAATTCAAATTGGCACATACCTATTTACTAGGACAATGTTTGTAATATCCGTTGATTCGATCATGTGTGCTCTTTCCATACTTGCCTCTGCCATCGCTCATATACTTAAGACGAAACTTTCAGTAAGAATGATAGGATACCTATCTATTTTTAATTTAACATACTAAAATCATCCGCACAGAACATTAAATCATCGTTGTTCTCGTTTTTACTCGAAACGCGGTTAAGAAAAATGAAAACTACGATTTCTGTTAAAAATTCTCAATTTTCTTTTTTTACGGAATTGAATAGCAAATGTCAAAATATTCGTTTTTATTACATTAAAGTGGAGCAAATTTGTAGGTACAACGTTGAATTTACTGGCCAATTATGTTTCTAACTACATATGTATGTCAGTGCTCTATTTAAAATAAGGGGAGAGCATATGTATGTATATGTGTTGAGATCTCACTCTATATATTCATTAATGACCAGGAAATGGTAATTGTCATTACATGCAACATTGTGCTGACACGCGTTAGTAAGATGAGTAATGTATGTGATCTAGAATTGTAGATATGATGGGGACCATCAGAGTGCTCTATTAATTACAAAATTACATTGCTCGTATAATATTGCGTTTTTATGTATAAACTATAAATAGAATTTTAGCTCGTTCTGTTGGATAACTACACAGTTTAATACTACATACTTTTCAATTTTCTAAAACTCTTATGCTGAACTACCTTAAGAAGTATGAAAATTTATTAAAGCCGAAATTACTGACTTTCTCTGCGAATATATTTTGTGTGCATCCAACTTGTTTTAGAGGAGTTCCATTAAATAGTATTGAATGATAGTTATGTAAAATTCAACTTATTTGCAAAACTATGCTTCTTGGTTGCTATTTTGGAACTAAAACTTTGCTGAGATTCTCTTTGTCAATTTACATTATATTAAAAATATTGGGGCAAGCTTGTTCAGCGTGTGATTCCGAGACATGACTATTGTAAGCAGAGTCTTATGTGGACTATCTTTTTCGAATTTTAGGTTTCTAGGAACTTTCGTCCAGTAAATAATCGCTTTGCTTTAAAGCGAATTAGTTTCTCCAACAAACAGAATTGTATTGATAAGTTTCTTCAGAGTAATGAAATTCTCTTTATAGCAAAGCGTTTATTTACCTACTATGTATACATTCTACATGAACACATGACCACGTTTGCACGTATTTTGAAAAGGTAGTACAATAAACCTATGGAGATATGGCTACTTTTGGGTTTTAAGTGTTGTAGCGAATGAGCTAGTTTTGTGGGAGGTTATTATTGAGAGGTGTATGTACATATACATACATACATACATGTTATGTAGCTTGCAATGTGATCACGATCACTGATTACCATAGTAAACGACCGTTTTTGATGAATCCGGCGGTCTGTTTAAGATGAGTATCACCGATTTCTCTGATGTCTAGTTTGTGTATACTTGTGTATAATAACGACATATCTAACGTTTTGTTTTAACGTTATTTAGGTACCTTGTTTATTGAATAGTCAGACAGTGTTAATAGTTGATAATAAATTATTATTCTAAGAAAACAAAAAACTCGCAGAAACTATTATTAAGAGTTTAGGATTGGATATTGTATGACTTAAAAATAGCGACAATCGGTAAAAATAGCTTTATAAATGCGAATTTTGCCGCTCATGCCTTTTGTTAACATCTCAAGGTTAAAAAACATGGAATTATTGGTTTTCGAACGTTTACAGTTGATCTGTTAGTTTTATATAAGTACCAACTTCTGGTATTATCGAAATTGTAAACGCTCTTACAATAGCACAGCAAGTACTACTTTTTTAGGCAGACATATGTAAGGCAGCTAATAATGAACTAATCTCGTGTTATGTTGCTTTCTATTGAAATAATTAAATACTATTATTATTATTACTACGATCTCCTTATTATTACTGAATTTAAATTAAAAACTATTACATTAAATTAAATAATTAAATTAATTAATAATTCCTTAATTAACAAATTAAAAAAAATAACTCCAACCAACGAACAAGGAAAAAATCAAAAAACCCAGATTATAATGTGAAAAATTTTATTCCTCAAAATTAATTGTAAAAACACATCACACACCTACACAAAACATTCATTTCGGCACAACAACCATAAATTTCAAGCTGGAATTACAAAAATCATCTTTAAAAATATCAAGTAGTGCATTCGGGAATTCAACGAGTGGTAGCCCTTAGTGAAATAGAAAAACAAAAGGGAGGAGAGAGTTGTTTAGAAGTGTTTGTTTGTTGTTGTAGTTGACAGAAGTAAACAAGTCACAACAAAACTTGTATAAAAGAAAAATCATCGCAAAAGGTGAATATTAAGTTGAAAGTGCGCAGTTAGAATCTCATCCATCCAAATTATAAAGTGTACAGGAAAAAGAAGACCGGCGGGAAGAAATAGAGGATTTGAAGATACGAGACAACAAACGGAACAGCAAGGAAACAAACGGATAGCAGAGGATCGCGCACACACACACACACACACACACACACACACACATATCATACAATTAAATTGGGATATTAATAAGGCAAGGGAAAAGGGAGGGCAGTTTTAGTTAAGCATTGAAAAAAAAATTTTTCACATTATAATCTGGTTATTCTTTAACAACTGATAGTTTTTATTTGCGTCATTCGGGACACAACACTGGCTACATTTCTTCAAAATATAAAAATTAAAATGCGTAGCAATGTCCTTTTAAATTTCTACAGGTTATAGCAGTTTTGTTATTACTAAGTTAAATAGGAAAACTAGATAGTCAACTGCTACTAGTAATTCTTCTTTCGATTGCACACATTTGAATATAAATGGACTTTACTGTGAAAATAGTTTTCTTTATAGCGACCGCAGTTGTATTATTTTGTATTTTTTCGCGGAGAAGACTAGAAGAATAGTTTTGATCCGATATGATCAAGTTCAAGGTAGGAAATTGTGTTTATCTTCTATCTGCACTATAGGTTTAATATGATTGCAAGGACTGTATATAGGTTTAATAGCTACGGAATGAGGTATCGCTGAATAGCGTATGTGAAATAATACTTCCTATTCAACGTTTTTGGTCAATTTTTAGATTCACAATTTCCTGAAAAGAACAGAGTATACTGGGCGAGCTTTCTATCTTGAGACAACAGAATATCTCTAAAACACTGCATCAAATCAAGAAAAGGTCTTAATAAGATCTGTTAAAATGTAGGGGGCTCACTGAATGGTGTGGAACTCGAGTCCTCCCCTTCACCTCTCACTCAAAAAAAGAGAAAATATGATTTTGTGTTTTTTTATTTTAACATTAAAATAACATTTCAAAAAGCTATTCAACCAGGAAGAACTTTACTTTATCATACCCATTTCAGCAAATGTGTTCGAAAATGCGCCCTTCAACTTCGATACATTTATTTATTCGCAATTGGAATTATTGTACACAACTGAGACGTGTGTCCGGCATAATCCTTGAACAAGCGTTGGTGATTCGCTCAATCATGTTTTCCGTCGTGGTTGGCACTTCTCTAGAAGCTTCAGACTTTAAGTGGCCCCACAAAAAGAAGTCGGCAGCACTTACATAAAGCACCTATTAATAGTTGTACTATTTTACAGCTTCCATCGCGACGAACTGATCCGCTAAAGAAGTCTAAAAGAACCAGTTTTTTCAAAACTGGGTGCCGTAGTTTTCGGAAAAGTTGAATTCATCAGTGAATTCTACGCTGAAATTCAAGGGAATTTTATGATTCTGATTACATTCATATAATCCATAATTACTGGTTTCGGTAGGTATTGGTAAAATTGATATTTTCATAGATATACGCATTGAAATTGTCAGTTTGTTTTGGTTTTAAACGCTCAACAAGTAAAGAGATAAAATATGAACAAAGAAAATATTATATTAACTTTTCAAAATTCTAAAATCGTTTGTGATGTCCCACTTATGATTTACTTATGAAGTTTTGTTGGTATTGTATGGGGGACAAGGTAACTAAAAAGCGTGCGAAACCTTCTGTTCGTAATAAATTAAAACCAACACATGACATTCTGACTTAGCTTCAAAATTGTAAAGTCAACGTCAATTTCTTAGCAAGTATGAAATAATAAAATAATGAAGTAAATGAAATTACAATATTGAAAGACTTGTCCGTCTTCTTAAAACTTTTAGAGTGCTCCAAAAAACGATAAAAAACGTTTAGATTGTGATCTGTTTTCTAGTAGTTAAAGACAGGAGTCAATCAAAAAGGATTCAGGATTTTTGTGAATGTATATTAATGAAAATAAAATTGTTTTTTT
>ML217391.1:0-15790 GCA_004785975.1 Popillia japonica
TGTGACATTTACAATGCAACTGTTATTTTTCATGTAATTTCATGTTAATATTCGCATACGTCCTACCCAATTTCATCACTGCATTGATCACAACAAAATTCTCCATATGCTGTACATCCTCATGGTACCATTTCTCACAGTATTTACATTGTATCCAATCTTTATCTGGTGAATCGGTATATATCCCATTGCACATGGAACACCGACATTCAGACTGCGATTTTCTAATTTTAATTTGGAATCATTGCTATTTGTTAAAAGCTTTTGCTTAATTGGCTTTGCATTTGGTTTGGACAAAGGGTGTGCATGCGAACTCTTTGTCTGCGTAGTCTTTACTAGCAGGCGTATTGCTTACATTTGGAAAACATACATATCTCATCTCACGGGCATATAACTTTTGGAAATAGTGCATCATACAACTATTACAAAATTATTAAATGAGAAAAAATATATGGAAATGTTCGAAATTCAAATATATTACTTTATATACTAAACTACGCCTTATTTGAAACTAAGTTTTTCTTTACGATTGGAACAAGTAACTACACGGCTATACACAGTATAAATATTGAAATCCGTAAAGCACGAAAGAAACAATTTACAATGCGTACTGTTAGCGACCGTGTACTCTTACCCTCCTTTCCCCTACATACTGACATGAAAATATAAAAAAAGTATTTAGTATATCAGTTCAACGAGATTGTCTAAATCCATATAACGAGGCAGTTTTGTTACCTTTTTTATATATACAATTGCCTTAAAGTGTTGCAAACACTTGTCCAATTACCTGACCTAAGTATTATCTAACATCTATGCGATTATTTGGAGAAGAACATACGTAAACACGAAATTTCTATTAAGGAAGATCTGCGAAAGATCATTGAGCAGGAATGGTACAAAATACCATCTCTACTAACAGAATAGTTACTACAATCAATGCCATCACGGCTTGTAGCGTTGAGGAAAAGTCGAGGATACCCTACCAAAGATTAATTTTAAGTTTTAAAAATAAGAACATCACTAGAATTAGAGTGTATGATTTTGGCCATGACCTGCCTATATCGAGACCAAATATTTTTTTTCTATATCTTTTGTTCAGAATTAATTTTGTTGCTTTTATATATGTACACTGAAAATGCACATATGTATGTATAATCTGTTAATACGTTGTTAGATTAAAATAAAATTTATTTTCCCTGTTGCTATATTATTTTGGCTGTGAGTCACTGTATTGTTTTGGCGGTAGAATCAAAAATTGATGACGGCTATATGTATAAATATTTGTATGCTTTATCGCAGCAGTAATAAAACAGCAACCTCTATTGAAGCGATCTGCACACTTGTATGTAAATATTTACCACAATTTCCATAAGTTTCTTATTTTTATCATTATAAACGAAATATTAAAAAATAAATATCTAGGCATTTATCAATGTTATGTATCTATGTGATACATGTCCATATAACTACATACATGCATACATACATATGTATATAGATTTGACGTAACAGTTTGGCAATACAAACATATTTAACGATACGTAGTTACCATAGCATCTATTAGATGTATTGTTTATGTAAGGATTTATATTGCTACTTACTAATATACAGGGTAATTCTCAATATATGCGACAAACTTTAAGAGCCGATTACTGAGGTTATTTTGATCATAAAAGTTCATATGAGTATATGTCCAAAAGGGTTTAGTTTTAAAGTTATTGAATGTTTGATAATAAAAAATGACAAAAAAAGCAATTGTGTTGAGAGGGAATTATTTATTTGTCATTTCAATATTTGTCAATAGTTGTCAGAGTATTCATTCAGTTTATTGACAGTTTCTGTTTTCTAAAATGAATTACACGATGCTGAGATGTGTGATATGCATTTCGTTTACGGTCTTGCTAATGGAAATTCGCGGGGTGCTAGATGTCTTTATGAAGAACGATACCCGAACCGTATCATTCCGCATCATTCAATATTTGCCCGTCTTCACCAACGTCTTAGTGAAACGGGAAGTTTTAAAAAACAAACGACTGATAACGGGCACCCATCTACATTGAGAACTCCACAAGTTGAAGAAATGGTACTAAATGAAATTGAGGAACGTCCTACTACAAGCACCAGAAAAATTGCGTTTGCTTTAAACATTAGTCAGGCCACAGTTTGGAGAATATTGAAAGATCAACTGTTGTATCCACATCACATTCAACGGGTGCAGGCACTTTTACCAGCAGATTTTCCGCAAAGAGTGGCTTTTTGTCAATGGATACAACACAAAATCGCACAAAATCCTGCCTATTTGGTTCAAATATTATTCACCGGCGAGGCTACTTTCTCTAGAAACGCGATTATTAATTTTCATAGTAATCACATATGGGCCGAAGAAAATCTGCACGAAATAGTGAATGCCCGTCATCAACATCAATTCTCTGTCAATGTGTGGGCCGGAATTGTTGGAGATCACTTGATAGGTCCATATTTTTTACCGATGCGGTTAAATGGCGAGGTATACCGCAATTTTCTTGAAGAAGAGCTACCACTACTGCTGGAAGAAGTTCAGTTGCAATTAAGATTACAAACGTATTTCCTGCATGACGGTGCTCCAGCGCATTTTAGTTTAGTTGCTCGCGAGTTTTTGGACAATACGTATCCAGATCGGTGGTAGGACGGGAAGGTCCACAACCGTGGCCTCCTCGGTCTCCAGACTTAAATTGTTTGGACTTTTTTCTCTGGGGTTACCTTAAATCTTTAGTTTATACGACTCCCATTGAAAATGTCGATGAACTGAGAAATCGTATTATCGCAGCTTTTCAAACAATTCGAAATACCCCTGGTATTTTAGAACGGACTCGCCAGTCAATACAACGGAGGATAGAAGCTTGTATTATAGTTGGGGGTGGTCATTTTTAGTATAAGTTAATTTTCTTTTACTAATTATTTTGTTGTATTTATAATAAAAACATTAAATGAGTTAACTTACTATTAAACATTGTATAACTTTAAAACCAAACCGTTTTGGACATATACTCGTATGAACTTTTATGATCAAAATAATCTCAGGAATCAGCTCTTAAAGTTTGTCCAATATATTGAGAATCATCCTGTACTTCCTAATTATCTGTGACAAGAACAGGTCTCTCTAGGTTCTCTAGGTATACCTATTTTTTAACCAAAATTATTATTAATACTTATAAATCTGTGGCATTAAATGAAGGAGAATTTTAACAAAACTAAATTGATTCTCCATTAATTATGTTGTAGTTGGATGTTTTACAGTGTAATTGTACCAATATGCATTGTCTAATTTGCATTTATAAGATATTGACGTAGTAGTAGCATAAAAACTTTAAACCGTTGTCATTTTTTTGCAAAGTAATCATACAATTGTTAATAACTATTCAAACTAAAACGGTATTTCTAACATGGTACTTGGGGATATATGTATGTACACATATGTATATCCCATAGTAAATTTGGAGGGGATATACTAGAAAGTACAACGAAGAAAAAATTTAGCAGACAAATAAAAGCGATTAACTTTGCTAGGTTGTTCATATCTACATACTATACACTTGCATCGTTCGGGTGAATATGACCCGAAACATAAAAACCTAGCCTACTTCAGAAATTTGCAAACTAAGATCAATTTAAATACATTTAAAAACCTAATTTTACTATAAATTTTAACACTAACATAGGTACTTCAGATTTGAAATGTATTTGTTTTCGAAAGTCTATCCCTATAACTAATTTTATCACTAAAACACCCAATGTCCGAAACATGTTTACGTGACCTGAACGCTGCGAGTTTGAACTTTTTCCACCTTGTTCCACTTGAAATTCTTCATCTCTCCTAACCCCCCTTTCTTCTCCTTCTGTACTTCTCCGCCCTACTCAATTTAGGCGAACATGATTCTCTTCATTTCTATCACTATGACGATATGGAAAAGGTGCTGCTCTTCCTCACGCTACTCGATCCAGGTCAGGTTTTGTGGGACAACACCAGTCCCTCTTGCTTACAATTAGTGACGATCAGTCCTTGCTGGTCTAGGCGTACCAAAATGGTCCTTGTGTCGTGGCCGCAACACAAGGTCTATTTTGATTAGTTGCTGGTTGGTCATCAGAAAAGAAAGCTTTTTTCAAGAAATGTGCATCGTGAAAAAATATTTTTCGGCGTCGTTCATGAAATAAAATATTTGTTACAACTTAATTTAACGGTGTGTGTTGTGACTAACTTAATTGAGATACTTAGTTTAAAATCTCGTTACTGCTCGCTTTAAGTCTACCTTACAATTTCTACCGTCTAGTAAAACAAAGGTGCCGTGGTCATACGATTCCAAATTAATTCGACTCTTACTGTAACGTACTCTCACTGTGGGTGCTCTACGTTTTCGCACCTTTTTCAGAATAACAATTTTTCCTATTATCATTAAACTAACCCGGCGCCTCCACCACTTGTCACATGTGGAAATGCCACGTGCGGGGGTGTAGCTTAGGGTACTTAAATCTATAAACCTATATGCAAACTAGTTACTGCGAGAGGGACTGTTTATTCCCACTTACAACCTAATGCCTTACGAAGTACCATAATACTAATGTCCGGTATCATCGTTCAATACGCCAAGCGCGGTCTAATATTGGTTAGCTCATGTCTACAGCGTTTCAGGAGTATTGCTCGATGATTCGTAATATTGTTGCGTTAGTGGAACTTTCCGTGGCAATATTTTGCGATTCCTCTGTTCTTTGGTGGTTTTGTATGAGTGATTCTAAATTAATTCTTCTAATTCTTATTTTATATATACGTTCTTCTTTTAGTTAGCTTGTTCGCGTTCAAATTTGGATCTATACTCTTCCATAGAACAAATATCAAGCATATTATAGAATACTGTCATAGCCAGCCATTTGTTTTACGATCAAGGGTGTATAAGGTTAGTAGGCGATCTAGAGCATCAACAGCTCCTTTTGCAGCGTTATAGTCTAATAGAATTTCCCGTTTTTTGTCATCTCTTGGTATATATCAATATAATGTTTATAACATAAGGTTCGGGTCATATATGTTGAAAGTATACTAAAAAAAAATACATAACATTTAAAAATGTAATATAAAATAAAGTTTCACATAAAGTAGCCAAACAGAAAAATAGTTAAACAAAAGCAAAAATTTTGGATTACATTTTTTTCGGGTCAAATGAACCCAACTAGTGCAGCAGGGTTAAAGCAATAATGTATGGAACATAAGTTTTAAGAAAAGGTTTTGATGACGAATGTTATTACCAAAAATGGTCCAATCTAGTTACCACTAGGCCAGAAAGGGTGCTTGTTTGTGGATGTCATACATGATTGAAATAGGAAGGTCTATATATAATTTAGTTGGGCAAGTACCTAAACCTGAGATTTTTAATATTTTTTGGTACCAAAATATTGGACTGTGAACTATTTACCACACAATTAAGGAATGTGGAGAAGCTTTCCCATGCATGAATTTACCGAAAAGTGGACAACCTCTAGTGTTGGCCCCACATGAAGTAAACAGACTCATCCAATCTGCTCAAGACAGAGTTGGAGCGTTTACGCGCACGTTATACATTGAAATTGTGCATAGGACTATTGCCAGAATTTTGACTAAAATGGATTAGAATATCGAAAACGGAGGAAGTGTCCTAAATATACAGCAACCCAAATACAGAGAATCCCCAGATGGAGCCGAACATTAAAGCATCAACGTTTTATTGGCAACAGAGTAATTGTTTTAGACGACGAGAAATAGTTTACATTACCCAATTCAGAAATAAAGGGTAACGGTGGCTTTTACACGTCTAACTTTGCAAATCCTGGCAACGAAAAAATGTGGTCTGATGCGCTATTTCAGACGCACGACTTTACGTTGGGAGAGCTAAAGGTGAAGCAGTGGATGCAATGGTGTGTATTCGCAGATGTCTAGCTAAATTGATAGATCTCATCAATATTCATCATCCAAATGATTATATAATATTCTGGTTCGATCTGGCTTCATAGTGTAATGCTAGAATTAGTCAGAACTGTTGAACTGAACATAACGTGAATTATGTACCTAAGGAAAACAATCTCCTCACCGTACTCCATGCATGCCCTATTCAGGAGCTTTGGTCACTACTGAATAGAAAAGTTTATGACAAGGGTTAAGAAGGTGAAAATGTAGCACAGTTCCGGACCAGGATATTTCATACGAGAACTGAATATTAACGTCGGCCAGAGAGTAATGGAAAGAATCTTAACAAAATTGCGCGCCATGGAGGGCCACAGGCTCTTATGAGTTTTGTGAATTTAGTTTTTGTATGCAGCAATAGTGTATAATAATTTCCCAATGTTTATGTTTTAATAACTTATTATCTAGATAGATTTTTCCACTAGTTAGGTCAATGATAACACTTGCAATTCGAACAAAAGTCAAATTTATTCCAAATGTTTTAATAACATTTTCACTACTAATCGACCTTTACCTTTAATTTTTTTTTTTCAAAATTTATGTTTCCTTAAAAGTGTATAAGAATGTAGAAAATAGAAATGCTGTAAATCGCAGATTACGAACAGGAGAAAGTACATCAAAGTACTACAGCATGGAAGGTGTGTACTGTCGAGTGTAAGTTAGGTAGCCGTACATATCGGTCCGTCTCTAGTTTGGTTCTCAGGTTCAGTAGAACTCGTTGGCGGGAAATAATTGACAACGCAATATTACTTACGATGAGATAATGTTGTAACAAGGCTTACAAACCAAAATATATTTACACACACTATATACACGGCAAGAAGTGCAGTGGTAATCGGACAAAGCAAGACAACTTTGGAAACCACTGATTAAACCTCATCACAAATAAGAAAACATAGACAGGAACCATCACCACCATATATACCACCAGTATATAATGAGTTAAAAAAGAAAAGCTGAAAATTATACGGACGGATAAACATTTTTAGAAATCAATAATTAAAGGTGTGAATGAATCTAAATTGTATCTGAGATAAAATGATAAACCGTGCTTGTAGTATAAAAAGTAGGAGTAAATGATTACATCCGTTTCTGATTTATTTCCCATCTTAATAAATATCAATCGTCTTAACACTTCAATTAAACTCTGATAAATCTAACTCACAAATGTCACTATTAATCATGAAATAATAGTTTTTCAATCTAAAATAGGTAGTAAACTAAAAATATAAAGGAGAAAGTACTAAACTTCTTTTACTTTAGGAAACTGACAGTTCCTGGGTAGAATATGACACAAGCATATTTCCAATAAATAAGTATAGTATAATACTTACTATTAATAATTTATAATTTTCCTGCATTGAACACATACATTACAAAATTAATATAGCGCGTGACCATTAAGGACAGTTAACTATTGATAATTAACGGGGAATCTTTGACGCTTCCAACAGCACGCATTTCTCACACCTACACCGTGCATTCACTTTATATCTGTGCACATGCAATTATGGAAAGAGTAGAAATATAAAAGAGATATGTATATCTATTCAAAGATATTTTGCATTATTACATACATGCATATTTTATTTTATAGTTCCTATATCAAAGGTAGCAGGACATTTCTTGTCAAATTAAGTAAAACAAAATATTCGAAAGTATGTAAAGGGTACGTTTAGAAATTGAGCCGTGTAGCACAACAGTGAATGTATACCCGATATACATAAAATAATTTTTTATATAATATGCTAGCCACAATCACGCGAGTTTATCGCTTGGGGCTAGAATGCTTGTCTACATTATTCGTCGCTTATAACTCTACCGAAGAAGTTGAATTTTCTTTTTCTTCATAAGATAAGTTCTTAGACATCAGTTGCGCATTGCTTCTTTAGTCCCTTTGTTAAAAGTATATGCACAGCAACTGTATTTACGAGCGACAGTTCTGGCTTCAATACGTTTTCATCAGGCTTTTTGAAAAGTAATTAAGAAAGCATCTGCTGGTCTGGAGCAGATACGCTTTATTTTGGCTAATGTTGCAGCATTTGTTGCTTATTCTTTAACATATTCAATAAATCAGCCATTCATAGAAGGTAAGTTTCCATCGATGCTTAAAGTCTGCTAAATTAGTCCCAGTCTATAAAAGGGGGCATAAAAAACTTATGGGTAACTATCGACCTTAGGGAAAATAAAGAAGAGATGACGCATTAGATGATATGACGCAGTGATTGTTTCTGCAAAGCAGATGTTAATAGAGCAAATCTACTGACGCTATTCCATTCACTTTGCACTACTGACAAATTGTATGTGTTAGCAGTTCACCGTAACTTAGAAAAGTGATCGTATTTATACAAATGTATAAGAAAAAAAAGTTTTGTATCATTCAGGATCGAACACAATATAGGTATGTTAGTATGAATGTTTATTATGTTATCAAGCTTTTTGTTATAGCTGATAAACGTTTAATATTTTCTAACCTCATTGTACAGTGTCTCCCCTCATGCAGTAAGATCAGTTGACGCATCCGTGCATAAGGAGAGTTGACGCACTGATATCCATTACATTATAAAATTGCATTTTGCTAAGATAAATTCAGGTAATAAATAATGTATCTTCTTAAAGCATGCCAACAGAATATAAAAGAAAAGGAGGCATTAAAAGAAATAAATGGACAATAGAACAATTGTCTGCTGCTATTGCTGCTGTAGACAGGGGCGATATAGGAATTCGAACAGCTAATCGAGAATTTGCTGCTGCTAGTTGGACACGCTTCTCATTGCTATGATATGGAAATGTTGGAATATGCATCTGAAAATGGCATTATTTTATTTTGTTTGCCGAGTCACACTACTCAGTTTTTACAGCCCTTGGATAAAGCGTTTTTTGGGTCGTTTAACGGGTTTTACTATGAAACCTGCTATTTGACTTTAAGAACAAATCCAGAGGGCGCATTGCTAGGCTGCAGCTAGGAAAATTACTGGCAGTGTCTTTCTTCAAAGCAACAGGAATAATCCCATTTCATCAGTCTATTATTCCGGCTTATGCATATCTAATAGAGGAGGAACTACAAACACAGTCGCAATGTTGTCATTATCCGCTGCCGAATATTCATGTAAGCAACATCTTAGCTGAAAGGAAAATAAAATGGCGTTAAAAGGTAAAAAGTTGAAACCAGCAAATACTAAAAGGGCGTCAAGAACTGAAAAGGAATAGAAAAAGTAGCAACATACTTATGAATCTTCACACCATGTGGAGAATGACCATGATGTCATTTAAGATGATTCTTGAAGCTTCGAGGATGAGTCAGATCATATATCGTATATGAGAGACATTTTTAGTTGCGGATAATACATCTGCTACAGTGGATAGAATGGGCTATACCGGACGGATACCTAGCAGGTAAATTTCAGGTAGAAAGATTGGCAAGAAATGTAAAGCAGTATATTGTAATTTCATTTACAATAGTTGCATTTACTCTTTATATTAGGAAGTAATGCTGACTAGAATTCTTAACTAATTCGCTGTTTCTTTGGCAAAAGTAAATATTGTTTGCTATTATACATATAAGTATGACGGATAAAACATGTATTTTTTTCAATGTAAATTTTCAATAATATGCTTTTTAATATAATAACGCGATTCTATTTATAGAAACACGATTCTATTTATAGAAAAACGAATTATTTCCAATGCTTTATTTAGAAACGATTTAAATGAAGTAGCATTTGTATAGATAAACAGTTCTGATATTTTTCTACTTTTAGGTCAATTCAAATACTATTAATTCTATTAAAGATGAGATTATTCCAGAACCTTTATAATTTATTAGGTATTCGTTACAACTTCGTCTGTAGAAGAAATTGACATTTAATTCTTGTCAAATAATTATAATCTATTTTTACTTTTACTACTATTCTATTTTTATAAGTGGATATTATATTTACTAACTTGTTGCGCAATGTGTTTTGTGTATGTAATTCTAACATTTTGAATAACATACTGTACATTACAAATTAATTCGACTAATAAATTATTATTATCTATTAAAAATTTTGGGCCTAAAGTTATATAACTTATAACATAATAGATTACACAACCTGTTAGTTATCTTGTAAAATTAGAGAGTTTCCAAGTACTTCAGGACTGATTAGATTTGATTATAAAATTATAATTAATTTAGATCAGACGAGTTAATTGTTATGTTATAGGTATGTTATGTGTTATAATACTAACACTCCCTTTAAATTCTTAAATACCGTAATTATTGAATTATTGAAACGATTAAAACTTCTTAAGAAAACTAATGGTATAAGTGTATAATATTGTATATCTTTAAGACATATTGTATAGTTTGTGTTGTTTCAATTAAAACATTAAGCAAATGCTAAGAAAATAAAGTTAAAGGTTCTAATTTTATAATTTTTGTATTAGTATTTAAACAATATTTTGCACGATAAAATAGTGACTAATTCATCATTAACTTTTTTTAATTTATTAATTTAACGTTCTACCTGAATTCAGTATCATCATATTAATTTCCAATATATTCATATTTTGCTAGGTTTAAATTCTTTGAAATGCTCGCTACCCTTTGGCTTTATACCGCTTACTGCAATTGCCCAGTTATGTTTACTTCAATAAGAATTCAGAACGGAAAGCCCGCAATAGACGCGTTTTATTGCAGTTTAATTCATTACTTAAGCCCTCGATAGTACATGTACGAATGTGCTACTTTTACTAAACAAAATGAAACCCAATTTATAAAGAACGGGAACTATAATAAAACATATAAGACGTGCAATGGATGTTCTCTCAGTATATCTGCTCACTGCTCTCAGCTATATGGACAGTCTCCATATTAGAATTGTGCAAAATTCATAACAAGCTACCTGCTAAAATGAGAGAGACACAATCCATTAATAATAAATCAACAATAAATTTTAAAAGGTAACTAAAGATTATTTTGCTCGTGCTGGCTATTATTCTGTTAACGAATTTTTGGAGTGGTGTAAGTACATACATATGTTAGTTAGCATACTAATATTACATCATGTCTTATTCCACATTTTTAACCTATTTTTAAGGTACCTATTTTACATTTATATCTTTATTAAGTAAACAGAATTTGAGAAAACGTAATGGTTCTAAAATTTCTGTGCGGTACCTTTTAACTATGAAGTTAACGTGCGCTGAAAAAAATATTGGTTAAATGATTCGCATTTGCCTTATCGTTGTCCAAACACATATTTTTCTATGGATGTGGCGATTCCTCAAATTGCAATTTGCACGGACTTTCACTACTCCAAATTTTGTGAATTTAAGTATCCCATTTTACAGAACCATGCTTCATCAGTAAAAATGATTCGTTTTGAAAGCTCTCCATTGCTATTGTACATATTTACAAACCAATTACAAGATTGTAGTCTACGTGAGTAATTCTTTTTTAACAACTCTTGTACTGCAGTCACAGAATATGGATAAAGATGTAAACCTCTTTTCAATAATATGTAAGTTGTTTCGATAGAAAGGTTTCTTTGTTGACTCAGGTGTCGAGCAGATGTTTGTGGTTCATTCTCCATTATTTTTTCAACAAGATTGGCAACTTGAGATGTAAGTACGTTTATTAACTGCTCCGCTACCGCTGCATGTTTTTCTTGACACAGAACAACAGAAAACAGTTTTAGAGTTCTATCAGATGTTTTCTTAAATTATTTAATTTATATGCATATACTGCATTGGAACTACTATTTTAGCACAAATTCAAATCATATCCTCTCGTAAGATAGAACTTGTGCAAATGTAGAAAAATTTGGTGCCAAATTTGTTTTGCACACAAACAGGTTTCTCTATCTATACATAAGTCTGGAGGAAACCGTATTTGATACTACTCCATAAACGCGCAATGCTTATTATTAACATGGCGTTTCAACGGTTAGTTATAATTCATAAATGTATCGGAATATATAGGCATGCACTGCGTTGATAACAGTTGAAATATCCGACCTTGTACCAGAAAATTTACAGTTTTGATTTATTTGTAAGTCTATAAATCTTCGAGCAACCTAAATGTTCACAGTGGATATTGATACAGTTCGCCTATTATTAAATTTACGTGATTCACACATATGTATTCCAATTTCGTAAATGTGTGTTTTATGTATATCATCATAAATACATTGATAATTGCTATATGTGCAGCTGAATGTAGGTTAGACAAACTCTAATAACAATTTTAAATTATAACATGCTCTATGGCACAGATATACTTAAGTATGTATCTACATACATATACGTATGTATATTTTTCTGTACGAGTTGCTTTAACAGAACAATACATATAGAGGCTATCTAGAAAGAGAACACTATTTTTACGAGGTTAACAATAAGCCGACATTCGTAAGACGGCTCACTGGCCTGTTCTTAATCAGTAGCAGTGTCCATCAAATCATGTATGTATGTACAAACATATGCGTACGAAGAAGAACATAAAGACATGTTAGATGTCAGGCAGATTGAATACATATGACATTACTTTATTATTGTTCTTTATTTGCAGAAGATATTAGATAGACTCCGTTTTATTGTCGCTAATATCAAAGAAATGTAACCTAAACATATAGGTTCCCATTAAACATAATTTGTTTGACAATTAGAGGTTGACATCATTTTTGTCCCTTCATACAGATACAATACACAATGTTTAAATGCCTCACAATACCTTCCTTGAATGCGTTATAGAATTGATAGGCTTGACTTGACATTGAAGAGAAGAGCAGACAACGACATGCAGGCTAGCAGAGCTTCACCTAATTTATTTTTGTTTTCTGGCTCGTCGCAGGTACATTATGAATTACTAAACAGTTTACTAATTTATGGTTGAAAAGGTCAGAACCTCATTCACTAAGAAATTGAATGGGCTAGTAAACACTTAACAATAGACTCTATATGCAGATATAACACAGAACACCATGGCAGCTATTGATTGCTATCTTGAATTTATCCTTTTCATATTTTGGGTGTATACAGTGGGAGCCAAAAAAAAGTTTTCGCAGGTTTTTAATTTTTAAATATTAACAAACCTGTTAAGAGGTCACAAAGGTTTGCAATAAATAATTTTGAATGTGTGCTAAGCTTGCAGTACAAGAACATTATTTAATTTATATCGAACATATCGCTCACCGGCTGCAATAGTGGCATAAGCCAAAACTAAATATTTTCAAGAAACGATATATTTAGTGATAGGTGTCCATAATCGACATGCATATGTGAATCTCAGGCGACTGCAAAAAATTGATTGTTTTTTTATAAAGCACTACCACATTCTTGAAAGGGATCTATTCTCACTGTTTTTGTGATAAAAATTGAAGCTTAGAAAAATTTGAAAAATCGATTTGTGTCATTATTGCACTAAACGATAAGACTTTCTTCTCAAGATGACTTATACACTACATATTATTAAGTTACAAACAAAAATAGAGTTTCTTATAAAAACTAACAAAACGTAAACTTAGTTGCTCTACTATAACAATACTACAAAGAAATTAAATGACACTAATCATGAGGGCGGGTTTCATCGGAATTCGCCAGACTGTTATAAAAAGGACTATAACATTGTTTAATATAATTTTGCCGCATAGGTAGCAATCTTTATATGCACATTGTAGACTCGCATTATTAAATGTAATACCTTCTCATGTAGTTCTTTGTGTAATACCTAGGGCTCTATATTTAGATTTGCTATAAGATATCCTGTAATAAAATTTAGCAACATTTTCTCTTTCAACTCTGATTATGGCTGCATTGGTTTCTCCTAAGGAATCTTGATTGAATTTAAAAGATGTTCCTGCATGCAAGTTTCTTTAAATCCAAAAAATTTCAGTCGGTAGCACATTTGTTCAAGTAGGTAGCCAAAATAAATTATTTTTTTTGTTGGCCAGCGCAGTTCAGAGTAAAATACTATTTCCATAGCTTTACAAGCAGAAGCCCTTTTCTCTAAATATTTCAGTAAACCTGATGCGGCCTCATAGGTCCACTTCTTTCTTGTCCGTTGTGCTGAATGAAACAGTTTACAGATGCTTGTCTCTTCTTCGTCAGATCACACATAGTAAAGTTGTACATCGACAATTTCTATTTGTAGTAAAAATCGGATACCTCGCCTTGTGGAAGTGATAATACAGCTTGTAGATCAAAACAGCAAACTTAATACTTTGCATATTAACATTAACATTTTCTTGATCGCCCTGGTTTTCCTCTTTACTACACGTTTTTCAGTTTGATGTTCTAAATAGATTTTTTCGATCTCCTTCTTCTCCTTGTTTTTTGCATTTTCGTAAGCAACGCAATTCTGACATTGATCCTTTTTACGTGTAAAAAATGCCGAATTAAATTCATAGTTAAACATTTTACTATAGAGAGTTAAGTTTCTAAAATGTTTGCCTTCTTTTTCGCAGTATTTTTATCTCTGTAAGGATCCATGATGGTTCTACTGGTTCTCACTATGTGTTCTTGTAGAATAGCTCTCAATTTTCGATATATAGGCAATATGAGCAAGTATATCAATTTTAATAGTTTCAGCCACACGATTTTGATTGACACGCTTTATTCTTTTATCTTGAAAGTTACCGTCTGGCCTTGTAGTTATTACACTTCGAATACACCGGCTAGTAGTTTCTACAGTCGTCGTGTTTGTTACCTCCTTCACTAGAGATTTCTGTAAAGTTTTCAATTGAGTTCTTTCCTGGATCTTCTAAAGAATCATCTGGCGCAAAAGGGTCTGCCGGTGAATCTTCTTCCAGAATTCTTCCATATTATCGTATACTAATATGATAGTATGATCATATTTATAGTAATAAGATGTGCCATTGTTGACACAAAAATCGTTGCAAAGGGAGCCAATCTATGAAACGGCACATGTGCCATCTACCGGTCTTTTCGTAAGTTTTCTTTTTGAGCCAGTATTGTTAACTCATAGAACACACTTTGGATAGTTTATTGTAGGAAATAACCGTATTTTATGTATTTGTGGGTTATATACTATTGTTCTCGGTAAGCGATATGCTCTATCTATAGAAAACAGATAGTTAAACTTGATTTGGCTACTATACCTATGTTCAGATGTTATGATGTAGGTTACTTTTTTTGTAAATCAGATAGCGAAAAATTTCTCCGATGTTTATCAACCTCGTTCTTTGTCTGCACCCTCAACAACGATAACAACGCCCACTTGTTTTAATATTAACGGTTTCACTACTGACGAAGTTACTGCGGCCATTAAACGTCTCAGGGCAGACTTTACATCAGGTCATGACGGATTTCCTAATTTCTTCATTAGAGATAGTGCACCTGTACTGTGTGATCCATTGTGCGAAATATTTAATCTCGCTCTGCGTACCTCGACTTTTCCAGATATCTGGAAAATATGCAAAGTCAACCCAGTATTAAAAAAGGGGAATAAATGGGACGTACTGAACTATAGGCCTATTAGTATACTATCTGGTTGTGCTAAAGTATTTGAGCATCTCATTTACAATAAAATCTACAATAATGTGAAATGTTACATCGCACCTGTGCAGCATGGTTTCATGAAAGGAAGATCAGTCCTAACTAATCTAGCTGAAATTACGCATTATATTAGTTCCTGCATAAACACACAAGAACAAGTTGATGTTTTATACACTGATTTTGCCAAGGCCTTCGACACCATAGACCATACTATATTGCTTTCTAAACTTGATTCCCTGGGTTTTTCTTCTACGACTATAAACTTTATGGCTTCCTATTTAGATAATCGCACCAGTTACGTTTGCTATAACGGCTTCTATTCCAGAA
>ML217391.1:20790-32349 GCA_004785975.1 Popillia japonica
CCCGCATCTGCTCTCCAATATAAATATTCTTGTTCCCAAATATGGTACTCGTTCGTCTGACACCTTCGCCGTTGCCACAGCAAGAACTAATGTATTCTCCAGGGCGCCTCTTACCCATATGGCGAGGAACGTAAATAAATATTATCCTGATCCGTTCCATTTACCTCTTCCCACATTACCCCATTAAGATGTCTGTTTTAGTATAGTACATATATTATAGTGTTTTAGTATAGTATTTAGTATACATATACATTTAGAGCATTGCATCATATTATTATTTAATATTGTCCTTTTAGTGGATGTATGTCTGTTGGGCAATAAAGACGTTATTATTATTATTATTATTATAACGTATGTGATACATGTTTCGCACATAATGTTGTTGGTTTAGCAGTATTTAACTTCAACTGCGCAAACAAAAATGAACTTTTTGGGCAAGCTTAAAACCTTAAGTAGGTAGGCAGAGTTGTCACAGCACCCGCGTATAGTTTCCTTCAATATTTTACAGTTTTCAGTTTATAACAATCCTTATCAATTTACTGTCTTCCTGTAGTTTTTCTGCAGTCCCTAATTGTGTCAATAGCAAGTTACATGTGGTCTGGTGCTATCAACACTCCATCTATCTATTTATGTGTTTTTTTCTCTAATTCTAATTTACCTCGCGTTTTGCATAGTTTTAAACTGTTTTCTTTTATAATGTGGTATGAAAAGACCAAGATCTTCTTAGGAAGCTATACGAAGAAATGAGTGACGAAGGCGTTGACGAAGTGAATTTCAGTGACCCCGATGATGTCGTACCTGATTTTTGAGAAGAAAGCGATCATGACGCAACTAATGATCAATCTGATAGTGATAGCAATACCGCTCAGAATAAATCCAATCTATTGACCAGAAAAAAATGATAAAACAAAATGGAGCACACAGCCAGCTACTACTGCAATCAGAATAAGCAAATGTAAGATGGTAGCTCTATTAACGGGATGCAAGGATGTAGCTAACTAAGCTAGAACTCAACGAGAATGTTTTGATGTTCTTGTTGATAACGTAAGTTTTGTTAGCGATTATACAAACATATATGTAATGTTTGTAGAAGATAAATATGTAAATAAAACCAAATGCCGAGAAACTGACGCGGATGAAATGACAGCTTTCCTTGGATTGTTAATACTTGTGGGTACGTTTATAGGAGGCAAACTAAATTTGCGTGATATTTTCAATAAAAATGGACTTCGAGTTGACATAATATGTACATATTTCATTCAACGATGTCTCTAGATAGATTTTTAATTCTACTACAGGCTATTCGTTTTGATGATATTCATGACGGGCATCAAAGAAGACGATTCGATAAATTAGAGCCAATTGAAATATATTCATTTCATCGAGAATTGTAAAAAAATGTATTTTAAAGTTTCTCACAATAGACTAACAGCTTATACCATTCAGAGAAAAATGCCCATTTCGGCAGTATATTCCGCGAAAACCTGCTAAATATGGAATAAAAGTTCGAACCGTTTGTGTTTCTCGAACTTGGCATGCAAACAATATGGAAACCTACGCAGGTTCTCAACCGGAAGGCCCTTATATAGTATCAGAATTTGGGCAAGATGTAATACTTCGGCTAGTACATCCTATTCCTGGTACAATCCAAAATATCGCCTCCAATAACTGAGATACAAGTTTTCCTCTGGCCGAAGAACTGTTGAAGGAAAGTCTTACAATTGAGGGAACTGCGAAAAAAAATAAAGCAGAACCTCCCCAGCCAGGGGGGGCCCAGAAAAAGTGCACTACTTGCATTCTTAAGGTCAACTACAGTTCTATCTTATGTGCCTAGAAAAGGAACGAATGTAGTTTTGTTATCTACAATGCATCGTAATTGTAACAAAATTTATAACCTAACAAAAGGCGGTGTAGATACAGTTTACAAATTATGTTCGACATATGTACACTGTTTCTAGAACATAGCGCGTACATATCTAGAAGTATTCTGACGATGTGTGGATTGTCGAACGCAAAACCCATACACGTACTCTAAATTAATCAATAGTTGTGGAAATTACCAAAACTCACCTGCATGATACAACCCCACACTCCTGGAAACTACATTGCTTAAATTGTGCGAACCATGGAAAAACAAAAGTACTTCGATAAGAAGGATTTGGACTATTGATGAAAATCTGTGAAAGTTGACACTATTACATATGCGCAAAGTAACATTTTGGATAAGTGAAACATAGTTAACGGGTAATGCTGAAAATTTGGAAGACAGTAACGGAGTAAGATTATCTGAAGTATATAGCGTTAATACTATATTAATTAATGCTGAAAATAAAGAACTAACGATCGATAGTGCTTCCAGATAATATAAAGAAATAAAGTTATTTGCAACGGTAGTGGCGCAATGTATGTTGACGACTTGTCGGTATTAGATTTTTTAGATCACGATTTAATAGTTCATACTGGGCAGTCTACAGTAACTTATTGCATATAATACAATGTTTTTCCTCCACTGTTGAACTGATACACTTATCTACAAGAACATAGATAAATAACAATTTACTAGTTTTTGAGCAACACCATCTTGCTTAATTGATTGTATATGGTTGGACACAGTTTTAGGGTGATGAATGAAAAGCTTAAAACTTAAATAACAACGAATTTCAAATGTTTAAATAGAAAAATAACAAAATCTTTATTTTAGTATTAGATTTTTTTTTTCCGGAAAGGAAAGATAACTAAACACCAAAGATTAATAATACGTGGGGCCTCCTCTAGTTCTTATGACCTCCTGGCAATGTTTGAAGATCTGAGATTTGGAGAGTTCGCTGGCCAATTCATGAGCGTAACATTATTCTCTTCAAAAAATACATTTATTTGTCTTGTTCTATGAGGACAAGCTTTATGATCAACAAACATAAAACCGTCGCCTATTTCATTAACAAATGGGGTTGTGTGAGCTTATAATACCTCATTAGAATGCCTGACACTATTCTTTGTAGCATTTCCAAGCATCAACAATGCAGTACGACGAGTCGCAGAAATACCTCCCCAAACGGACACTGAACAACCTTCATAAGCTTGATGGAAAGTCGCCTTGTTTTCAATATAGCGTTCTCCCCTTTTTCTCCAAAAGTTAACTCGTCTATCTGTGCTATGGAAACGCACTCTAGTTTCGTTAG
Source organism: Popillia japonica (assembly GCA_004785975.1). Lineage (NCBI taxonomy): Eukaryota > Metazoa > Arthropoda > Insecta > Coleoptera > Scarabaeidae > Popillia > Popillia japonica. The sequence goes on from ML217391.1 coordinate 23,970, forward strand.
TGAATAAACTCCGTCTGCGAAATTAGTAACTGTACTTATGTTCAAAAGTTGAGCGGTGTATCTATACGTGATATGAGTAATTGGACCGATAAGATAAACTTCTATAATAGAATCATTCATTTCTTTGATAAATTTTCGTATGCGCTGGGCTGTGAAAGAGTTAACAACATGACGGTGTGCCGCTAGTAAAGATACATGGAAAGTGTTAAGAAGTTCAGTTAGTGGAAACAAAACGTTGAAGGTCTGTCACTTGAATGGCAAGATCCACGTCTGAAATTTAAATCCTTTATTGGTTATATTCTTAATTTGCCTGTGGATATTGACATATTTAGTCTCTTATTAATTTCTACCGTCATAACTAATAATAGTAGTGTAGATCGGTTAAATGCAGGATTTGTGCAGATATATGTCACCTATATTCTGTCTTATGACTTGATTTAGTTCCAAATCAAATCTGTCCTATGTCTGACATATTACTAACTCTTAATTCGAAACTGGTATATTCCATGTATGCTGTAATAGTTTTTGAAAATTCTTGTGCCAAAAGAGAAGGATGTCATCGGTTACTATGATTTTTGCCTCATCAACATTCTTCCTTATAGAACTTCCATTGCATTCCATTCGTCAAAGACAAAAGCTACAAAAACTCGTGCATGAAACTTAGTTTTGGCAGGAGAGGTAGACATCATTCATCACAATAATTACCTGATTCTGAACGGCTAATATGCAGAATCGACTGCTACACTCTGCAACTTTATTTCATTACACTGTCACCATGTATCTTGTAACTGCGGATACTTTTCCACTTGGTTTTGAAGATAATAATAATAAAACCAATTAATGCTATAATTAGCACTGTATAAAGTTCGAATTCGACTATTACTAATGCGAGTTTTTTATTATTAGTACACTTGCAATTATAGCTTCGATGTAATCAATTGATAGATGGATTTGTGGATTTAAGTCTCCAAGAGCGTATCGTAACAGTTCAAAAAAGTTAATCATATCTACATACGTAAAGGTTTTGTGTGATGTTAAGAATCCAACTCACTACTTTTTTCTAAATAGCAGATGGGATAACTAAAATCTTATATGGAGAACGAGTTCTAATCTATAAACTAGACGAAAGCACTACCGCAGTTTACATTAACTTAAATGCAAACATCACTTTACAGTTAATCGTTTACTGTTCGAAATTACCATAATTAACAGTTAATTGTCAGATGACACGGCAATACTTTCGTTTGTTCGCTAAAACCGGTTCTTCAGATCTATATGCAAATTAATTAAAGTATTATGCGCATATATTCTGATGTTGTAAGTACACAAACACGAGAATAAGACAAATATATAAGCAAAAAGCTATGACTGTCAACGTGATCATAAATTTTATGTGAATCCAAGACCCAGCTGTTGATATTCACAACTAGGTACTTGATTTTCATTGCGAACATAAACATTACAATCATAAAAATGTACACTTTTCTACTTGCATAAATTATGTTTCTGAATGGTGAAATATAAGATCTAATACAAGAAGCTCAGAATTTACAAAAGTATTGCTCTACAAATTAATTTTATTTTGTTGCAGGACCCAGCATGCTCTGGATGGTCATATTGAGCTCCATGCTGCTGTGGTTTACAACCTGTACTGCTATCTATGCTACACAAAGAGGTCAAGGTATGTCTGACGTAACGTAAAGATGATTATGTACTTTTTTATTATATAAACTCTAACATTATTCTGTAGCTTATCAAATAAGTCCTAAGCCTTGTTTCGTGGACGGTATGGAAGGAACTTGTATGTTCGTATGGGAATGTATAAAGTCTGAAGGCTACCACATTGGCATGTGTGTTGATACCTTCATGTTCGGTTCGTGTTGTGCCCATAACATAACCGAAAACACCGTCTTACCGCAGTACGTGAACAAACCAACAATCCTCTATACTCCGCCTAGTCATCATAGTCATGTAACAAAGAGGCCAACGCAGAATTGGACCTCAACTAGTCGTCCAAAAGGTACCAGGTGAGCATCTTTTCTTTTATTGTAAAACTGATTAAACTTAAATTTATTTGTATTTCATAGAATGAAGAGCACTAATTTTTATTTTTAAGCCTACACGTCCAATAATTCCCCAATATATAATAACCAATATCACGTTTATGATAGTATACAATAATTCAAATGTTAAGGTTACTCTAGGTCATATGTGAGAGAGCACTTCTAAGAATTCGAACACAAAGCGTCGTATAGTTAGTAATATACATTTTGCATTAATGGGTTTTACATAGTAAAGAGACTTGATGGTTTTAAGATGATATATTGTGGCTACTTCAGAGCATATGGCGTTATTTACTTAACGGAACACACACCTTCTCAAATTTTCCTTTGTTTTCTTTGATTAGAGATAGATATGGCAATATTTCTTAGGATTTCAAGCTTCTTAGTTTCTAACGACAATTATTCAGATCGTTGGACATTAAAAAAGTTCTTATCAACATTGAAACTTAAGCGCAATAAACTAGAAGTCTACCTATAGTTTAAGTAATTTATTTCGGAAAATTTACTGAACTATATTTAAAAAAATACCTATATTGTGAAAATAGATACTAGCCGACTATCAGTCAGCTTATAAACCGTCTCCATATTCTATCCTAAATAGTGAAAAACATTACCTGCAAATCCGTTACATTAATATTACGCCTAATGGAACATCAGATCCAGAAAATTTGCTTAGATAATTGATTCTTTGTCATGTGTCAATAATAACCAATTTTTTATTTGCAAATCACTCGAAATCCTATCAAGAAGGCATATATTTTCCAAGGGTGCTTCGAAATTAACTATTTATCTATTTGTTTATTTATTATGTACTTATACGAGAGACAAGCTACAATTATTGAGAATAGAAAGATTGATACAAGTTTTTAGAATTCTCATTTTAAGTATGTTCGTTCTCTCCATCCACAGTTTAAAACGTTCAGCTGTCTTTAGGGATACTATCAAAAAAACACTTAACGGCCATGTCAATCTTTTCTTCTGACTGGCACCTTTTCCCTCTCAGCTCAAAAAATAGCTTGAAGTCACATCGCCAAATTCGGTGAATAAGAAGGATCTTCCATAACTTTGATTTTGTTTTCAGTTAAATACTGAACAGTAGTCCCTGCTAGGACAACTGGGACGACGTGTTGTAATGTTGTACTATGATTCTCTTTTTCTTCACTTTACTGAACACAGTAGGCAAACAATTTTCAACATACCATTTAGCGGTAACTGTTTTTTCATCTAATTTAATTGCGGCCACCAAACCCGTTTAAAAAAATACTTAAGTACTGCATATTTAACATTTTTATTGGTCGTTGATTTTTCACTATCGTGTAGGTTTCCTCATCTTCATATATCCAGACTCGACTTTCTTAACGTTTAAAAAAAAATAAAACTAAAGAACGGTATGTACGTTTCATGGTCATTTGATGGCTTCCAGGATTCAGCATATTTAAAGTTTGTTGGCAAATTGTAACATGTTTTGCTTTTTGTAAATCTGTCAGATGATAAGATACAAACCGGGTTACAACCTTTTTCAAATGTAAATGTTAAAATGTAAAAGAGTTGCAGCAATGTTTAGATAATGCAGTCTTGGAAAAACAATGAAAAATGTAGGTTTGTTGTTTTTCCCTAAATAGTGTGTCATTATCTAAATAAATAGTACTTTCTTGTTGGATTGTTCGAGTAAGATCGTCATAATCGATTCAGATATGTCAATTTAAAATTTACAAGATTCCAAAATTTAAAGCTGCATTAAGGAATCTCTGTCTCGTAACAAAGGAGAGTGAAACAAATAAATTTTTAAAGCAAACACTTAAAAGTTTGAAAATAAATAAAGAAGAGAGTTGTTAAAAGTATTGAATTCAAATTTTTTTATTTTCTATTTTCTCGTTTCAGGCTGAAATAATTTCTTTGATTGTGCAATATTTTATATAAATAATATTTATTTAATATTAAAAATTCACCCAATACAGCAACTAGGTTGGTCTCATATTTTTATGATTTTTTTTCCATGAGATAATGTCAGAAATTTATGTCATACGGACATGGTGCATCAAAAGATTCGTAAGGGCTAATAACTACTAAAAGTTTTATAGTCAACATACCTTATATAAGGAGCTAATTGATTGCAGTCCAAACAGGAAAATGTATTGAATACATAAAGAGATAACATTATATATAAGTTTTATAATAACGATTTAACACAACTGGCAAATAGCTAGTTGTTTATTAAAATGATTTAATAATAATTCATTGAATTAAATGTCAATTTCTTCCACTGACAAAGTATTTTATTGAAAACACCAACTAGAGAGTTGTATAAAGAAATATTCCCGAATATACCTTTGCTGGCAGAACATGTCTTAAAATGATGGCGTAATGGTTAGAAGACGCATGCCATGCTCAATACTTTCTAATTTTAAAACCTTTTGTACTAAACTTAAAACAAGATGCTTCCAGTGTTTCAGCAGCGCAAGCATTTATTGTAAAAGAAGATTTGGTATACAAATTAGAATTTATTAATAAGCATATCTCAAGCATAACAAACATGATCAAGTTTCTAGAAACCAAAAGTTTTAAATAAACTAAATCGTTTCAACACTTAGAATCATTTTTTAATAATTTAAGAATACCAGGATTGATTGGCGAAAGATGCGGAACAGAATTGATGCGGTTTTACAAAGAAATCCAGATTATGTGCTATTAAAACATATTTCGCAAAACACGTTTACTACCCAGAAAAAAAGTGCATATTTAAAATATAAGTATTTAATTGGATACTTCCATTTCACACCAATTACTTCATGTGACATAAAAAGATCTTTCTCAAGCTTTAAAGATACATACCTATATTAACTTGTCAATGAAACCAATTTACAACAAACAATTGCGACCTGCAGATCTATTGTGAATACGCTATTCCTTTAGTACTCTTCTAATCCGATGTTCTTAACGAATCCCAGGATTCGTTTGGGTACCGAGGCCTTAATCTGTTCAGGCGTTACAGTCGCCTGTCCTGGATGCAGAAAATTTCGCCGGCATAGTGCTTCGCTTTCGCAAAGTATGTGCTCGGCTGTTTCAGATCCCAGTTCGCAAAAACGACACGTGTCAGCTTTGCCCTTATTTTTTTTCCTTCTCATGGGCGGGTAACCCTGAGCGGCCGCTCGGCCAAAAAGGCCTATTGTGCCCCCATATTGCATAAGCCTTCCACCCCAGTTGCACCTGTGAGAGAAAGTGTACGAACTGGTCGAGAGTTAATTTCTCTAGTTTGGGTTCGTCCAATCTGTCGACCCCAAAGTAGTTCCGCCTTTCCATGTCCCATACAGGGGAGTCGGAAAGGAGATGCACGGGAGTATCCTCCGCGTCTCCGCAGTTTCTACACTGAGCAGAGTTAGCTAAGCTCATGCGAAACAGGTGTTTCTTCAGTGTGCAGTGCCCAGTCAGGTTACCTGCAGCATCCTTAACCTGGGCCTGCTAATAGAGACGGCTTTACGGAGCCTATCCTGGTACGGATGAACCCCCAGAATTTTACAGTGTCTCATTCCAGTGAGTCCCCTTCAGTGGGACCGGTGTCTGGCAGCAAGCTGTGTTCTGACGAAAGCCTTGACGCAACCATAGGAACTCCCACACGTCGGTTCCGGACCTATATGTAGTCGTTCACTGGCTGTTCTGGCTAGCCCGTCAGCAATTTCATTCTCGCTGATCTTGGAGTGATCCGGCACCCATCTCAGCGTAACGCGGTGAAGTTCCGCCAGTTGCTTCAGCTTCCTATGGCAGTTTAAAACTACCACGGAATCAAACTTGACAGCTTGCAAGGCACCTTGGCTGCCCGATAAGATTGTCACCACTTCATTCCCGTGCGAGGAGGTTAAGATTCCTTCCGCGAACGTCTGAACCATGTAGCGCCCTCTCCTTGCAGATTCCAATGCCCGTGCCATTTGGCATTTTGGAGGCAACTACAAACCAGCGTTGAAGCTTTTGCTTGCGTTTGCAGATGTCGGTTATAGCAGTCTCCCTGGTGGGGATAACTACTTTGTAGTTTCCAGTGAAACTAAAGATGGGCGGGATCCTGTCCGGCCTGATGGAGAGTGGTGCCGTATTTTCGAGGTAGGTGAAGATGCCGGTATGGTCACCAGTTCTGCCAGTGAGGTCCTTGCATCCATTACATTTTTACCTGTAGGCCTCCAGGGCAGCCTCTGACCACAACGTCAGGTAGCGGAGGGAGACCTAGTATCGCCTCCATGGCGGCCGTCGGCGTCAAGGAAGTGGCCCCCGTGATGTCCAGGCAGGACATCCTCTGAACTTTGCTCAGGGCACTTACCGCATACCCTAGGCTGGCTTTGTGCCACCAGACCAGTGAAGCGTAAGTCATGGAGGGTGTTGTGACTTTCGTGTAAAGCCAATGCACCATTTCAGGTTTCAGCCCCCACGTTTTGCCCAACATTGCTCTGCAGGCCCAAAAGGATCTCATCGCTTTGTTTGTCACTTGTTCCAGGTGTGATTTGTACGTCAATTTGGCGTCCAAGATTACACCCAGATATTTCGCCTTGCCAGATATTGGTATCCTGGAGGCTAAGATGGTCGGGTACCGGAGTTCGGACAAGTTCCTTTTCCATGTGAACGGGACCATTTTTGTTTTCTTGGGGTTGACCAGATGGTGATATCGTCGGCATAGCCCTGTGTGTGGAAGCCCGCCGCCCGAAGATCGTGGCCCATCTTTCTGAGGTGGTTGATTTTCTTAAATCAAGAAGTTTTTTTATTACTATTTGGCGAGCAGTTGATAAGTTTCTTCGCCTATGTTTGACAGGTGTTTCCTCCAGAGGGATGCCATTTCTTGTGCTTCCCAGTCTTTAAGTTCCTTCTTAAACTGGTGTTTTGGTACGCAAAAGAAGGGTTCGCGTCCAATAAACTGCATGTCCGCGGCTTGTCTTCCAAGTTCGTCCGCTATGTCGTTTCCTATGGTATTAGTGTGCTCTGGAACCCACATTAGGGATACCCTGTTACTCGTGGCCGGTTGCACTACTGTATAAGTATAGTCGGACAACTCTTGGCTGACTAACACTCTCTAGCGAACTACACTCTAGCCTTTTTACTAGACCAAACGTGTTTGTGGTGTTAATATTGTTAGCTTAAAGTTAATAAGTCAGACAGAAACAGAACGATAATCAAAACAAAACTTATTAAGACTGCCTAACTACCTTGAGCTAGCTGAAATTTTATTCTCAGCATGTCACCATGTATATGTTACGGACAAAGACGATAATTGGACATTGACGATAATGGCCGGATAATGACATGAATGTCCATTTTTCCTGGCTAATATCGTAAATGGCCGGGCATTGAGGTTATGGCCCGTGGTGGGCGGACAATGTTGATAATGTTTGATGTGGTGGTCATGTTAACACCTTTGGCCGGTCATTGACGAAAATGGCCAAAATGGCAAAGGAATGTTGTATAGGTATCATAACTATCATTAAAACTATGTAAGATACCTATGTATATTTTTTATAATTTTTATTTATCAATTTTGCACTATCGAGGTGAGTAATAGGTGACAATACCCTTGAAATGAGAGTGATCCATGGCATTTTGAATTGCATATTTTCTTATTTGCGCGACATGTACATCTTCTGGTGTTACATCCGCCCTTGCAGTGACAACGCCTGTATCTTCCTAAAATACTATTTTCGGCCGCGGCTTCTCTAATGCCCGGTTTCTGAAACGTCAAACAGCAGTTATCTGTTTGGTATCTGGCAATTTAACAAGAACTGTCTTTGTTAAATCGTCAGATACTGAGCAGATAACTGCTGCTTGACGTTTCAGAAACCGGGCATACGAGAAATTTCTTTGTTTTTTGCGGAATCGCTGAGGTTCTCTAGTAAAATACATTTTTCCATGCAAGGATTAAATTCAGATCTGGTGAACTTATGTTTTAAAACGCCGTGGGTTATACCTATAATATCAAAATAATGCTGTAATTTATATTTTCTGCCACATATAAAATAGAAACTCACAAAGTTTATAAAGACCATCTTCTACATCACTCACAACAGCCAGCACATTACGGGGAGAACCACGAGCTCGGTCTACGTACGGTATGGGTACTCGAACCGCAGTACCAACTTGCACCTCGGAGAATTTTTGGTTAGATAGCTTCAGCATTTTGACAGCTTGCTTATCTAAAGATTCTCTCGATCTTTTACGCTCATTAACAATGTTTTCCTGTCGTTCGCATTTGAGACATTTGCCATTATTAACATTTTCACCAAACAGTAATACTGTAGAGCACTGGCCACAAACTATTCTGTTTTCGTACCCTACAACAAAAATTA
>SMLS01059969.1:0-31912 GCA_004785975.1 Popillia japonica
TTTTTTTTTGCCTGCAATAGATGCAGCATTGCAAATGCATTTGTATTGCTGATTGCTAGTGGATTACCTCTGGCTATATTAGGATTTTCATGAAGAACCTCTCCAACTTGGACATCACTGATTACATATTGGTATTTAAATTGCCGTAAGTTTTCATTTAATGCTCTCAAACCCATTCTCCTGCAAAATCTTCGTAATCCAGTAGTGTATGTTTTGCCGCATTCATAATAATACTTACCTACCGTTTGAGTCGTGTGAACTCTACATTTACTTGAGATTTGATTTCGAAATAAAATTTCAAATTGAATGATGATAATGACAAAGCTTATGTTTCCCATAGATACAGTAAAATCGCAATGCTTAAGCAGTTATATTTTGTTTATTTTTTTGTGTTTCTGTGATTAACTTAAGTTGTTAAAAGTTATAATATTTTAAAATATATCTCTTACTTTCCTATAATGTGTGAAATATTAAAAATGAGATATGCATACGTTTCACTAACAAAGAAACACTGACAGAAGTCGTTTCAAATTTTAAAAATTTTCCGTACATTTTCACATATACAAACAAGTTTAATTTTTTATTAAAAAATATGCAAAATAGGTTACCAAATATTAGAGTATTTATTATACAAACATTTGGAATATAAGGGTACGTATCTTCCAACGAACTCTTACTTGAACGAGGAAAAGGGAAATTATTACGTATTATATAATATAATTTCCCTGGAAATAGTTATGCTTTTCTTTAGAAGTAATATTGTTTCTGTTACAGATAATTTTCTGCCCTGGTAGATTTTACTCTGGATCTTAATTCTATCCATTAAGCCGAAATATTTAATCTTGTAAACGATAACGATAAATGTCATTTACATATATAGGATTCAAGCACTAAAAGCGGTACTAAATGGAAACTATGCAACTAATGGAAAAAGTAGTGGATAACAAAAAACATTAAGCTATCTTAATAAAAAGTTTTACTGGGAAACTACTCAACTTTAATCAAATATTAGGAAGATTTATTAATCCATCGGACTATGTAGTACATATTTGTATTAGCTCCTAATGTATGTAAAACATTTCAAACGCAATGACGTCACACGTTACTTTACATTAAATGCCTCTCTTGATAATTCGTTGCCCTTTGTGGAGGCGGTGTTAGAGAAAGAACAAATAACGAAAGAATTAATTGCCAGGCAAAGTATCTCTACTCATAAATTTTGAGCTTCAGTAACGAAGCCTTGTTTATTAAAATTAACGACATAAAAGATAATTGCTGTTTATACTTTCGGTACACAATGAATGCGCAAATAATAAATAAACAAAATTAAATGAAAAATGTATTATTTAATTTCTTTTAGTTGAATTTGTGTACATTCGAATAAAGCACAGTGATATATCGTAAATTAAAATAGTGATGGAAAGTTAGTAAATAGTAGATTTCACATGTACAACTGTAGCCTCAGTAGTATCAAGTAGTATCAATCCAAACCTTCAGAGTTAAGTTACATATGTACCTAGTTGAAAAAGTCAGGTTAAAAAAGAAAGGTCACTAAAGTTGGTGAACGACAGTATATGTATACCGTAGACAACATAATCTTGTGTGAAGAAAGCGCATGTCAGGTGTACTTATTTTGTATTAATTTGTACTCATAGTTTTAACAAAATTGTAACTAATTGCTTATACGGTTAACAATAGTAGTAAATTACCATTTTCACTGAATTCCAGAGCTGACGTCGGATACATGCCACTAAAATTTTATGTAGTTAAGGCGTCATAGTAGTCAAGTCTAGAGTAATGTTTACATTAATTGTTTGTGAATTACCAAAAAAAAAAAAAAACCAATTTTAGAAAGAACAGGTAGGATAAACTTAAAGACGCTGCAATTGCTTAAACTTATTCACAATATAAATGGTACAAAACTACATTCATACATTCTGCAAAAAACTAGTACCTACCTACTTGAGGATATTTAATGAAATTGGCGGGTTTAAAGCAGAAATGTCAACAAAATTAAAGGAAACCGTTAAGCCATATATTTAGTTAGTAGGTACATACCTCGATTCGAATCGAATCGAATCGGACAGACGTTTCAAATTAGGGATAATAGACCCAGTAATTATTCCGATAGAATGAGTCAGCCCAATAGTTTGTGTATCTAAGAAACTCTCAGTGAATCTGTGCTGTGATTACATAAAAGTAAATGAGAATATATACAGGGTGCGTAAGTAGCGATCTGTGTGTTGAGGTTTTCTAAACATGCTGGTTGTTACTGAATCTTGCTTTCTGCAGACAAGCACGTCTATAAATGGTAACATGCTGTGTTTTTCCAACTCCACTGTGAACTGGATGTTCGGATGTATCATTTAGATGTTGCAGAAAATTATCCAGTTCGTTTCGTCCAGTAATATCATCTACATACCTCCACCACCGTTGGATTGTCCGCCGCTGTTTCGATAGCTAGGTTCTCGAAATGTTCCATGAACAGGTTGGCTACTACTGGGCTTAGCGGGTTTACTTATACATCTTTTCACCCAAGAAGTGATGTGGTGGGTTTTTACAATGTCGCCCTCAATAAGTAACTAGTTATGTAGCTACATAAAACCGCAATGTTTAACTGTTCTCCTGAAACACACAAAAGTATGTACTGAAAGGTGAGCGACTACTAAACAAATAGTAGCAATGATAGTAAGTAATGATGTTTTTAGTTTCTGCAATGTTCGTTTAAATTGAAAACCGTGGAATCGAACATACGATAATTAATTTTCTGATCTGCTACCAATTTAAGATAAGCATACGATGTTTGTCTTACTTTATTACACTATACAGTATTATTTACGTTGCAAAAAGAATGCACAATAAAATTCGAGCGACGGAGTGCTTAACTACGAACACGTGGTTCTGATGTATTTTTGAAATTGTTTTGAAATAGCAATTGTTTCAGAGCGTGATGGTTTGTTGGTGATTGGTTTCTCCGACGAGAAACCAAATTAATTGCTGTTTTTGTCGTCAACATTCAACCTCGCGGCAAGCGTAGGGGATGTGATGTAAACACGTTTGGTGCTCGTATATGGGCGGTTTTCTAATTTACATCTAATTATATGTGAGGGACGTTGGCGTAAAAACTATAGCGTTGTAAAAATTAAGCTAGTTTAACGACGCTCTAGAACACGTACACTTGAAAGATTACATAAATATTAAGAAAAATATACAACTTTTCAGGGTTCGATACAATTGATATTTATGTTTCCATATTAAAATCACTTAATTGCATTAAATACATGTGTATTTTAGTACGATAATTACACATGTATTACCGTAATAACAGTGCAATATATAAGTATACAATGACTATACACCCCATTCGGGGTTGCACCCTCCATTGCTTTCTAGATTGATTTCTCAGCGGTGAATCAGTCCCCACCTTTCCACTACTTCACCCTCTCACTTGTTCCGTTTCACAATGCCTATTCTTCTCAAGTCTTCGTCCACCTCTTTCAGCCACCTGGAATTAGGTCTTCCTCTTCTTCCCCTACCTCCTGGCTTCCACTTAGTCATTCCATATGTGTCCTAGGCATTTTACTCTATTTCTTTATTCTTCTTACTATGACTTCCCTTTGTAGTTTTTGCATTATTTTATTTTCCGCCTGTACGTTCTCTTCGAGTTTTGTTGGACCCAATATTACTTGCATTATTTTTTTTTTCAACTAGTCTTACCTTCTCTTGTTCCCGCTTTGTCATTAACATCGTCTTCGCTGCATACGTCATCACTCATCACATTATCACCGTTTTGTAAATGTTAACTTTGCTCTTTTTGTGAGTACTTTATTTTGTAATAATTTCTTATTAGCGTTGAATGTCCTGTTTGTTGGAATTATCCTTTCATCAATCTATGTTCTCCTTTCCCCACCGCCTGCAACCGTAATACCAAAGTACTTAAATTTATCTACCTCCTCGAATTCATAGTCCCCAATCTTTATCATTCTATGTTCACACCCTTTCGGTATCTCAATAATTTTGTTTTATTCTGATTTACTTTGTCATCATTACTATATCATCACCATATTCAATTATTTGGTGTCCACCTGACCCTACATTTCCTTTTTGTATTCCTCTCAATATGTATTCCAACGCCAAATTAATCAAGGTTGCCGACAGGGAATCTCCTTGCGTCACTCTTTTGTTAATTGCAAATTCTTCGGTTTCTCCCTTTTATGTCAGTATACTTGCCTTTGATTCATTCATTTTCATTTGCTATCATAAATTTATCTCTTTTAATCGAGCCGAAAGCCTGCCCAAAATCTATAAATAGCGTTTCTATGTCTGCTGTTCATTGGCTTTTTCGATTATTTTCTTTATAATATGTATGACATCTATTGTTAATTTTCCCTTAGTAAATCCACATTGGTACTCCCATTGTACATCTTATTTTATTTGCCAATAGCTTGTGGATTGTTACGATTTGTCTTACTTCCCATCCTTTAGCCATCTTTTCCTCCCTCAATACTACACACTAAGCAATTTTAAGCTGGAACGTTGTGAGATTGTGAAGGATTTGGCTATATATTTTGACATAAAGCTTTATTTTACTTACCAAATTAATCACATCATTGCCGGTGCATAGCGAATGTACGGGTTCATTTATAGAAATTGTAGAGGTTTTGCAAATATTAACTGTCTTATTTTGTTATTTAACTCGTTCATTAAATCAAAGCTTGAAGACGAATCTCTTATATGGTTTCCTATATTTATTTATTTATTTATTTATTTATTTATTTTATTGTCCAACAGTACTGAGTACCACTTACAGGACAGAAAATAATAACAATATAATACAGTATACTATATAGCTAATCCACCATATTATTGTGGAGAAAACACAAACTAGAAACAATACGTCGAGTTTCCAACGAAGGAATGGAGAAGGCTCGAAGCAAAGTATCATATGGAAACCCTCTAGACGGATAAATATTGAAACTCCTGTACCACAAGCGCTTTAAAAATCTTCTCTGCACGGTCTCCACAGCTTTCTTGTTGACATCATACATAGAGTTCCAGATAATTGCTGCATACTCAAGCTTCGATCTAACCAGAGCAAAATACAGTACTTTAAAGCCGGTATATTAGTAAAGTGCTTTGTGGTACGTAAAATAAAACCCAGAATCCTATTGACCGAAGAAACGACGTCATTAATATGGCAATTAAACGATAGTTTAGTATCAAAAGTAATTCCCAGATCCTTGATTTTGATGCATCTCCGGATAGAAGTGTGAGCAATCCTATAATAATATTGAAGAGGGCGTTTTCTTCTTGTAAAACGCATCACATTACATTTGGAAACATTTAAAGTCAATCTACTACTATCACACCAGCGACAAATCCTTTCTAGATTATCCTAAAGAGATCTGCAATCCTCATCCGAATTTATTGATGTAAATATTTTTACATCATCAGCAAACATTAAAATTTTGACTGCTAATACAAGCTGGGAGGTCGTTAATAAAAAGCAGAAATAAAAGAAGACCGAGGGTAGACCCCTGTGGGACGCTAGAATTAATATTACATTTGTCAGATGAGAAACCGCTGTAAAAAACAAAAAAATTGCGGCCTGTTAAGTAGGGCTGTAGGACGAATCATCAAATCGAAAAGAACGCAGCTTTGAAAGAAATATTTCATGATCTATACAATCAAAAGCCTTAGTCAGATCTCTATATACTTCCAACCTGGCCTTGAAAGTCTCGTGCTTCCGATATATACTGAGCAAAATGACAAATGTTACTGACAATGGAACGTTTAGAGGTAAAAACCATGTTGTTCTGTAGCAATAAAATTTGATACCAAGGAATAAATATGTTTGCACAAAATCGCTTCAAAAACTTTGGCTACATTAGACAATAAAAAAACAAGTCTGTAATTAGATACATCAGCCGCATTGCCTTTCTTGAAGATAGGACATATTCTAGCCAATTTTCAGTTCGATGGAGAGGAAGCGATACGTAGTATTAAATTGAATATACAGAGCAATGGCTTAGGCAAAACGAAACGGTAATCTCTCAATAAGAAGCTCGGAATTTTATCAGGTCCGGTGGTTAACTTCTTCTGTCATTTTAGCGCGATATAAACATCATTCTCAGTAAAGAATGTGAAATTCACAGAACGTGTATTCACGAAACTGGGTGCATTCGTCGATTGAAATTTGGACGAATCCAGAGAAACACTAGAAAAATGAGTAGCAAAGGCCTCCACAATCGACGATAGTTCACTGCATGACGCATAACCCAAATTCGTTAAACCTGGAATTCGACTGTTGGAGGAACTCGAGCCAAAAAAGACCAAAAGTTGGCTGGATCCGTGTGTATATCATATTGAACCTTTGATAGATAATCGCGATATGAGGTTCGTATTTAATTCTTAACCAAGGCACGGCAAGATTTATATATGTATGTATGTACTTAGTACAATCGAAAAATATTGAGGATGTTTTACGCTGTTTCCTAAAATATTTGGTCTTTATCGTAGACAAAGTTTATCCTCCTAGAAGCTACGACCACAACTTATTGCTTAGCCGATTTAACCTTGATTCAGTGGCTACAAGACAAAATGTAGTATCCATTAAATTTCTTTTCTACATACTGCATAACATACATTCGCCATGGCTGTTGAGTAAATTAATTTTAATACACCACGATTATCGTCCCGCTATTAGTATACTTTTTATCTCAATACCAGTCGAAAAAATATTATAATCAAGTCACCGACATTGACAATCTTTGTGATATTAATTACAACTCCCTCAACGAAATTCTAACTATTGTAAAAAATAGAAGCCGGAATAGTACTTACTAAACGTTAATCTTAATTTTTATAACAATGCTTCTTAGTTCCTATTTCTATATATGTATAGGTATTATTATTATTTTAGTTTAGTATTCGCACTACTGCATGCTAGTTTTGTGCTTTCCTTGTACCTGGGGTTATCCTGTTGGGAAATAAATCATTTATTTATATTTTTTGTGTAAGTTTCATGTAATTCGCCTCCACCGCATTTTACATATTAGTTCCATATTTATGTTGTCCTTCCCTGGAACATTCCCACTCTTACTTTTCTTGATAATTTCTGTGAGTCTATCGGAATTGATACTATTGATTCGTCCTTTGTTGGTCGTATCAATTTCTGCTCGTCGTTATCTACTTCGTTTTCATCCATTTCAATTACTTCATTCCAATAGGAATCATTATTTCTATATTGTTGTGTAAATCTTCCCAACCTATTCTTACAAATGCAATAAAATGATACTCAAAGGTTATTACCACATAGAGCACTTTACTTTGACGTTTCTGATTCAAATTGAGCACTTTTAAGGAATGTATCATACCAAAAGTCTCCATAACTTTTTTTTTCGTGATTAGGAATAGGATTCCTAGGAGTACATCAAAGCAATTCAACCGTGAACAAAAATACAGCCTTCTCAGAATACAAACTTATAAATGTGTTATTCTGTAACCTATTACGAAAATATTAATATTTTCTTTACGGTTATCCAGTTATCTCTAAGCTTATTTTTGTCCTCAAAACTATCTTTAAGGGGAAATTCAATTTGGCAACATCAGCGAGAAAAGGAAAAGAATGTCTAACAGCACTTTTCATTAAATCATCTTTAATCACGTTTAATAAAATATCTTAGACAGGACTGGAAGGCGGTAGTAAATCCCTGAGGAACGTTAATGAATTTCCAATATTTACCGAGCGTGGCAAGAAATAAGAGAACAGAAACAGAAAAATCTATTGTACAGTGGGAGATTGCCTAGAAGGATTGTTAATCCTTTCTTTTATTTACAATAAGAACTTACGGATTATTATACCTCTGCTTAAAGTCACTGTTTATGGATATTCTATTTAAAATATTTTCATATGCTAGCGCTGATATGATACGTGTAATTAGAGTTATTAATTTATTAAGTAGCTAATAACTGCTACACTACATTCAATGAAATTTTGTCTAAAACATCTTACATTTTCGTAATCCGAGACGTAGAGGTATATCTTATACGTCAATACTAAAAATATTACTTCCATACAACTATAACTACTCTGGCTATTCTTCCTTGTACATTTTTCCTTTATTCCTTAAAATATATCAGAAATACATATGTATTTTTTGTACCAAACACCCTTAACCATGTTCGATGATAAAGTAACTGTTTTTATTTTTTGCGTTATTTGAAACGTTTTACCAAAAGTAACTTAAAAAGTGTAACACAACAAAATATATAGTAATGTGCGTAAATAAGTAATCGTAATCACTCATCACACACAAATTTTTAGACAGCCGTTATAATATAGTTATACTATGTCTATTTCGCTATTGAAATATTTTCACAGGGAAAGTATTGTAGGATCACAATTTCTTAGAATTCAAAAGATATTTGAATTGTATGATAAAGCAAACCCCAGTGGCAACTACGCCATAAATGACCTGCTATTTACAGATGTGTTACATAACTTTGTGGTGACAACTTAGAAGTGTGGATTTGTTGTAAAATAGTTAAAAGTGCATTTTAAATGGATTGTTATACATTTTTACTACTGGTATTTATTTTATAACAGTGTCCCCTAAGATAAGGGTAAGTGTAACCATAGACTTTTTAAAAATACAATTTTAATTTATGCGTAATTAGTAGAAAAATGCCGAAAGTGGATGTACCTCCACGAACTTTAGTTATGTCCGATCTCTAGTGGTACAACCTGCTCTCCTGTCACCATGTCCGTTTTATCTTAAAGGGATTAGTGACAGGAGCGCAAGTTGTACCGCTAAATACCGGATGTAACCAAAGTTCGTGATGATATAGGGTAGGTGCAAAATACTTTTCCTTCTAGAACAATCAAGAACCCAGTCGAAGAAGTGGGTTGTTCACAAAGTAAACACCTAGTGATTACTTACTTGTGCATACTACTGTATCTCAGAGAACGTTATCATCGCTAGAACGTAAGCACGAGGCTGCTAATCCCAGAAAACGCCCAGAAAATGCTCGAAACATATTTCGCCTAGTAGCTACATATCGTATCTTCTAGGAGTAGTAGCTACCTGGTTCCAAAAAAATTGTGAATGCTAATCGTCCAAGTAAATTCACGAATAACTCGTTCTCCTGAACGCCCTGCATGTCATATGCCCTGAAAATATATTCTTAGTTTACGGTCGTATTACATATTATTAGATCAAATAATTGGATTGTTGTTATATGGTCAAATAAATGTTCTGTTCCTTCTAATTTATTACTATTAGATACTTCCAATCTAGTAAGTTGCATTAATTAATGAACTATGTATTTAGATTAGGCCAATTATTCAATAGAATAGAATCTATTCCATGAAATAAATTGATTTTTAACCCAATTGTGTTTGAATTGACCTAAAAAGGGGGAAAATGACTGAAAAATAGATAAGTACACTAATACAAAAAATAGAGTAGAATCAAATGTATGGATATGTGTTTGATTCAATTTGTCATTTGCTTAGAAAACATCAACAGCTTCATTTTACTTGTGCTAATTCAATTGTATCAAATATGCGGATTCTAAGGATTGCAGAATAACATTTTAAATAATATTAGTCGAATGATTCCGTGAAGTATGACCAAGTTTCCAGTAAATTAATAATAAGAACCTTTTTCATACGATACACTTCATCTAACACTGGATCGATTTATTATGTAAATTTCGTATATATCAGAATAGTAGAAGGGTGATTGAGTGTTTGTTGCTATTTCTTATTTGGTGTATTATATAGCAAAATATGCAACAGCACTTGAACTTAAATAGCGTACATCGCGTGTCGCTAGCTTAGGCTCCTAAAAGCTAAATACCACTATTACGTTTCAGCATGTGTGATGTGTACCTGTTTTCTGTCTATCATTAACACTTCCACGTATCAATTCAAACAAAATTTACTGAAAGATTGTGAAATTTCAAATACGCAAGTACAGTGGCCAATGTTACGTCTCTGTAAGGCAGACTTTGATGTGTTCATGAATAGGTTGGATGACACATTAGAAATTCTTCAACAATACCCAGAATATCGGGTTGTGTTGTGTGGTGATTTTAATATTAATTTTTTATCTTCTTCTAATGAATGTAATAAATTTAAAGATCTAGTGAACTCTTATAATTTACAAATAACCATATACGAGCGTACTAGGAAACAATACTGTCTGGACAATATATGTGTAGCTGGCAACCTTAGGGGCATCACATCGGAGGTTATTCATATCATGTTCGAGAGCAATCAGATAAAGAAAGGCAATGTTAGAGTACCGTATAGACAATTACACAATAACAGTAACATATCATCATTTCGATCATTTTCGTTGAATCAGAAAATTGGAATCAAATGTTGCATATTCATGATCTAAATCAGCAGTATGAAAATTTTGCAAACACAATAAAATATAACTTTGATCTTGCTTTTCCTATTAAATACAAACTTCTTGCAAATGAAACTAAAAAAAAAATGTTGGAGTTGGATAACAACGGGAATTAAAATATCGGCAAATAGACTCAAAGAACTATATTCGTTATCTTTAAGTGGGGACAGTGATATGAAGAATTATTACAACAAGTATAAGAAAGTATTGAGGCAGCTAAGTTATTGTACAACAATAGGGTTATGTCGGAAGCGGATAATAAATCTAATGCAGCATGGAAAATTATAAACAACTATTCGAAAAACAAATCTGAAAAGCAACATAACATTAAGTTAACTGTTCATGGAGAAACTGTTACAGAGCCTCTTTTGTTGGCAACGTATTTTAACAGTTATTTTAATAATGTGTCTAGGAGTATCCCGGGCGATAGCGAAAATTGTATGAATAGTGATAAAATTATTTCAAATACTAAATCATTTTATTTTGAACCTGTAAGCGAAAATGAAGTTAGGCATATTGTTCGACACTTAAAAACCACGTATTCTTCTGGCGCGGATAACATTAACGCATATATGCATGTATTTTGAAACAATGTATTGATGGACTGGCGTTACCTCTAACGTTTCTCAAAAATAATTCGGTGGAAAGTGGGATATATCCCGAAACATTAAAAATCGCAAAAGTAATACCTATTCATAGGGGTGGGTCTGCAATTAGTATTGAAAATTATCGCTCTATATCGATTTCGAGTTGCTTTTCTAAAGTTTTTGAAAATGCGATGGCAAACAGAATAATAAAATTCTTTGATAAATGCGATTTGTTTAGAAGTTTTCAGTTTGGCTTTCGTAGGGAATACTCCACCTCTGACGTAAGAGTGGCATATCTAAAAATGTTGTACAAGGAATTGTATGATGGTAATGCTTGTGTTGATATACTTCTGCACCTTACAAAGGCCTTTGATCTTGTGGATTATGAAATATTGTTAAACAAATTATATAAATACGGTATTAGAGGAAGCGTACACGAGTGGTTCAAGAGTTACTTAGTTAACAGGAGGCAGTACGTTCATGTTCGCAGCAATTAGCTATGGATAAGGGAGCGCCATAGGGTAGCATTCTTGAACCTCTCTTGTATATAATTTATGTAAATGATATGACAGTAGATAGTGTCGTCATGTTTGCAGATGACACATCTTTAATTGTGAGTACAAAAGATAAAGCCAGAATGAGTGACTGCGCTCGAAATGTTTTGGGAATGGCCAGCAATTACATAGCGAATAATAAATTAGTTATAAACAATACGAAGTCACAATTTATAGAATTTAAAGCTGGAACATATGACAGGGACCAATCACTATCAATTAGTTGTAATAGTAAAAGTATTGTTCAGACAGAAAATATCAAATTTTTGGGTATAACGATAGAGTATAGGCGTAGTTCGTACGAACATATAGACAAGCTGCTTAGTTATGAAGTTTATTAGTATTGTCAGCTACGTAATTTTGTATTTACTGACTTATCCAATACTACTTGTTCTGCCATAGACTTAGCAGTGAAACATGGCTAAACGTCATGTGCGCCTCCTCTGTGAACAATGCTTTCATTATATTTACAGACACACTAAGGTTCTACATAGACACTTCTTTTCAAAAAAAGAAAAGTAACACACACATTGTTAATAGACGTAAACCATGAAGAGCATATTGGTCTCATGTAATAATTTAAAAAATATCTACAGACAAGCAGTTACCTCCCAGACACAACAAGACTTTGATTTCTACAGGCAATACAAGCGTATATATAAGAGAGTTATCTCTGCGGCAAAAGAATTGTACCATGATCGTTTGATGACTGGTTCGACCAACAAATCTAAAACAGCATGGAAAATTATCACTGACTTAACTAGTAATAAGACCAAAACAGCACCAAATGTAATTTTCTACCAAGAATCTACAACAAATGATCCTGTGGAAATTGTCAACTACTTCAATGAGTACTTTGTCAATATCTGCAACACCTCAACATGTACCAACGTCAAGGACAATTTTGCAACCCATCGCAACATGCCTACTATGTTTGTAGACTCTGTCAGTGCGGATTTAGTATACTCTATTCTCTGCGGTCTGAAGTCATCAACTTCTGTGGGTGTAGATGGTATAAGAGTTGATCTGCTCAAGAGGTGTGCACACATTATAAAATACCCCCTAGCGAGTATCATCAACTGGTCACTGGAAGTAGGAATTTTCCCGGATGTGCTCAAAACAGCGAAAGTCGTTCCAATTTAAAAAAAAGGGGATCCTAAACAAGTAACCAGTTATAGGCCAATCTCGATACTAAGTAATGTTGCCAAAATCCTGGAAAAGATAGTATTTCACAAAATATTTACATTTTTGGAGATAAGTAATATTCTGCATAGCGCTCAACACGGTTTCATAAAGGGAAAGTCCACTCGTACGGCATTAGTTTCCTTCATGACAAAAATTTATGAGTACATAAACGATAATAAGAAATGCATGGGCTTATTTATGGATCTCTCCAAGGCTTTCGATCTTGTTAGTCACAATAGGTTACTGATTAAGATAGAGGGTATTGGGTTAAGAGGTATTATACACGACTGGCTAACGTCATACCTTTCAAATAGAAAGCAGGTAGTGGTATTAAATAACAAAACTTCGTGTCAACAACCAATAAAAAATGGAGTCCCACAGGGTTCAATCTTAGGGCCGCTTCTATTCATACTTTTTATCAATGACCTTCCTCACGTTATTGATAGTAATAATCTTGTGATGTATGCCGACGACATCAGTTATGGAGCAGCACACACTGACAGTTCTAGCTTAAGGATGTTTATGCAGTCTGTTCTTGACAAGTTCATTGACTGGTTTAACAACAATGGACTAGAGGTGAACACCAGTAAAACTGTCTTTATTAATTTCACGCCTCGAAGGAAAGTAACCGAGTCTTTTCACCTTTTACGGGTTGATGGTCATTCCATCCAACAAGTTGAGAACACTAGATTCTTGGGCCTGTATATTGGAAGTGATCTGAGCTGGCGCAGTCATGTGGATATGCTCTGTACTAAATTTTCTCAAGCTTGCTACGTTTTATACAGACTTACTGAATTGACTTCGTTGGAAGTGGTCAAGAATTATTACTATGCATGTTTTGAGTCTCGATTTAGATATGGTATCATGTATTGGGGTTCTAGTTATGTTAGTACTAGAGCTATTCGCTCTATGTTGGGCGTTCCGCGACGAAGTTCTTGCCGGAATCTCTTTAAACAGCTTGATCTGCTGCCACTCCCTTCTATTTTCATTTACGAAGTTTTGCTTTTAGTGAAATCCATGGAATTCGAACTTGTGCGCAATAATGATTTTCACAGTTATTTCACAAGGGAGGCCAGTAACTTCGTTATACCTAAACACAGTCTCAGCACCTATGAGAATAATCCCGTATACGTTGGTATCAAACTTTTTAATAAATTAGATTCGAAGATCAAGAACATTAGAAATGACAAAATATTTGCTCGAACGTTAAAAAGCTACCTATTTGAAAAAAGTCTTTATAGCATTGATGAATATTTTTGCTAGTTGAGCCAAGCTGCTTATATGTATTTAAATATATGTATAGGTATGTATATGTACGTACTTTTACAAGTATGTACTTATCTTTAAAATTGTTACTATAATTGTTTCTTTTTTCTCTTTAGATAAGTTTTCGTATTCGTAATTATTTAACTGACTTATCCTATACCTACTGTACAATTTTTTTATGTATCATGTGGTCCTTTGGATTAAATAAATATTATTATTATTATTTCATACAGTTGTATACAATTCATCTTGCCACCACAAATAAGATTTTCATTCTTTCAACAACAAAAACGCAATCAAGTTGAACGAGTTGAATATTTTGCAGTGAAAGTCCAGTATGTATGAAAGATATTATTCGTCACGGAGAACAGTTTAGCTACACCATTTGCAAGTAGCTTGACAACAGTTGCGTGAGGCCAATTGCCCTAAGAAAAATCTAATTTCGTTTACATTTAAAGAAATAATGAAGTGATGCTCAAGATTTTGTTCAAAAATTGAAAAGATCAAGAACTGGAAAAGCAGAACTGGAAACCTTTTGATTCGTAATCTCTTTTGAAAGTCTTAATAGGCTAAGTATTTCCAAAGAAAGAAATTCATCGGTATTTGATTAGAAAACATGTCTGTTACTCAACTGGATCATGGTCAACAAACGATGTTCGAACAATTCCGTCGGTAAATTTTAAGCAGCATTTTTTTTTCGTGAATTATATACAATAAATACATAGAGAACTTATCCTATTAAAGAAAAGAAAAACTGCAGTAACGAAAAATTAACAGATAGAAGTTACTTAAGCGAATAGTGAAAGATATCGCACTTGTGAGAAGTACGATTGCATAGATAGGACATAAAGGTAAGCGGGCAACGCAACTATGGTTAGTTCTAGATTCAACAGTATAAAAAATTTGGGCATTTCCAGATGATCATCGCGGCACATTAAAATTAAATCCAGAAGAGAATTGATTGGCGTCAATTTGGTTATGTAGCAATTTGTAAAGAAAAGTCAAACCGGCATTCCTGCGACGTACGTCAAGAGATGGGAGTGGAAAGGCGTCGAGTAACACATGATATGGAACATCTTTAACGGGATAATTGCCCCTTGAACAATAAGCACTTTAGAAATCTTCTTTGAAGGTTTTCAGTCATTTTATTATAGAAATTATAATAAAGATTAAATCATAATAAAGATTCCACACGATAGAAACATATTCAAGTTCAGACCGCTCAAAAATAATACTTTAAGAGTAGCTAAGTTTTGAGAGAAATTTGAGTTTTGTAGGATAAAACCCAGCACGTATTTGCTACGGTCACTGTTATACGCACGTGCTCGTTGAAGTTTAATCGGCTATCAAAAAGTGATCCTCAAGTCGCGTATCCCATCAGAACTTTCAGTTTGAAATATAAGGTCTAAGTTATCCCGTTGGGACCATTGATCTAAAAATAGTAAAACGTTTGCAAATTGAGGCAATCCTCAGGCGAATCAATGGAAGTCAGAAGCTTAAAGTCATCCGCAAACATATTTTTATTCACAATTTTCTACTAAATAATTTCTAAATAAAAAGAATAATAGTCGCCCCAAGATGAGACCGTTGAGGCACACCGGAAGTCACTTTACAAACAGTTGAGGAGAATCCATTGTCATAAACGAAGAATTAATGCCCGCATAAATACGATTTATTTAAATTCAACAGTGGAATAGAGAAACTAAACTCGTTATGTTCATGTAACAAAATATCGTGATCTTTATACAATCGAAAGGCTTCGAGATATTGGTGTAAATGGTATCAGCATGCCCCTTGAGCATCCAACATTTCTGTCACGTACCCCACAAAGGAACACAAATTAGTGGTAGTTGGTTGTTTACTCACAAAACCATGTTTCTCCGATGCAAGGAACCTACTTATCTGTGGATACAATCGTGTGTAAAGTACAGCTACATTCGATAATATCTAGATTGGTCAGTAATTGGATACATCTGATTTGTCACCATCTTGAACACGGGACACTTACAAGCTTCCATGATTGTAAAATGGTCTCAGGACCTAAGATGAAACTTACAATATCCATTAAAGGCTTCACAGGGGTGCTAGAAGAATCCTTTAACACAAAGCAGGGTACTCATATCCAAATTTTAATTTCTTACTAAGCTTTCTAGCAGAGTACTTTATCTCGTCCTCAAAGATGGCAGGAATTTATGTATTGAGCATATAGGGATTAGAGTGAATCTTACCATCGCAGAAGACGATAATACCCAAATCACTCTCGCAAAATGTTGACAGAAAGCGTTCACGATAGAATTCTTGAAGGTTGACTGTGAGAACTTCACATTTACAGTGTAATGTTTATAGACTTTCTGTATCTGAGATTTTACCAGCACCCGCATATTCTTAAGATTTTGCAGGCCGTTAGGTGATCCATATTTCTTGCATTTATTGCTA
Organism: Popillia japonica; assembly: GCA_004785975.1. Taxonomy (NCBI): domain Eukaryota; kingdom Metazoa; phylum Arthropoda; class Insecta; order Coleoptera; family Scarabaeidae; genus Popillia; species Popillia japonica. The sequence goes on from SMLS01059969.1 coordinate 16,450, forward strand.
TACTTACTTTTTAATTTAATATTTTTAATAATTTCTTTAGTGTATCAAGCAGGATAATTAGAACGAAATGCCTCATGGCCATGATATACAGAAGCATAATGATTGCAAATATCGTCGAGTATACTATGTATGAAATAAATTACACGCCAGTCTGCCGAGCAAATTGCTCTATAAATACCGTGAAAATCGACCTCATGGAAGTTGTAGTTTCTACTTACTGTATTGCTGGGAAACTTACTTGACTTCTCCATCCAATAGACAGCATACGAGGCAAATGCTTCCGGCACACATAACACTCAAGATCGGAAAAAAGGAAATCCAACAATGTGCCATTAGAGTTAAGAACATTGTTGTGTTGAATTACGTTTAGTAGATATTGAGGTAGGAAGAAACAGTAAGAATACGGCAACGATAATCTGAATGATTAATAACATAAAGATTAAAATTTCATGCTATAGGTACATTGTTGTGACACATCATATTTGTAATTGGTTTGTGTTTTCACCGCTCAAAAACCGTCATCTGTATACATGTGATGCTAGAGAAAATTTGGCTTAGCACGAAACAACGGGCAATATGACATTTATTTCGAAAAAGTAGAGTTAATTCTAGAAACAAGTGTTACAACGAATTGTTGCATACACACATAAAAATCTGGAGTTAATTCTAACACTTTTTCAACATTTTTGCGGTGTTCCCTCGCGTCCATCCGCTTCTGGTGTTAAAATTAATGGAGTTAGAATAGAAAGTGTTAGTACTATATTCAGAAGTAATAACAACATTGTCCCTGCGGTAGTTGCTTATATCTTGTAAAGTGTTAGGCTCATCTCGAAAGGGAAAAATACTTAGCCTCGATATAGTAACTGTAATCCCGAAAAGTGTTAGAGTTATCTTTAAAAGTGTTGGTATTATCTCGCAAAGGAGAAATGTTTAAATGCTGAAGTAGTTACTGTTACTCCGAAAACAGTTACAGTTACACTCAAAAGTGTTAGTATAATCTCTAAAAGGAGAAATACTTAACTTCCGAGGTAGTGGCTGTTATCCAGAAAAGAGTTAGGGTTATCCTGAGAAGTGTTAATATTATCTTGAAAAGGAGAACTACTAATCTGTCGATGTAGTAACTGTTACCCCGAAAGGAGTTACAGTTATTCTTAGAACTGTTAGTTTTATCTCAAAAAGTATAAATTCTTTACTTCTGAGGTGATAACTATTATCCCGAGAAGAGTTAGAGTCCTTCGCGCCGTCCTACTGACGTCAGTACCAGCTACCAGAGGCTAGGTCGGTGGAACCGCGCCGTGATATCCGAAATCAGCTTTTGGGAATCGCAGTACAGGAATGCATTAATTTAGACTTTTGCACCGAAGCCTCCGACACTTGCTGCCAAGTAATATACCACTTTCTATGAAAACCATCACAAATACAGAATATCCTAAAAAGAGCGGAATATACATATGTTGATAAAAAATATTCATCTGTATCCCGCTTCAGCCTGTGATATGAATGTGTCTGGTTTATTCATATTTTCATGAATACCAATCTTATTTATGGCGTTAGAAATATTTAGCATTGCTCACTATTCTGAAAATATTACCGTGTAAAAGCAGTGTTTAGTTTGAATCCTATCTGAAAATTTTCTCCAAATACGATCTCTTTTGTGAGTAAATCACTATTTATTTTCACCCACTTCTTTTGATTTCTATATTTGATGCGTAAATAAAATGCAGCATCCATTTTCGTTAACCGAAGTACATACACAGAATAGTCGTTATTCGTGTTAGAACGGGAACGCTGCCCTTTCTCTAACAAAATGCTTACGCGGGAATTAAGCAAGTGCAATCTAACCAAATCTAACTCCTTTAGGATAAAATTTCCATTTTTTCGGATAGACTTCGGTGTTGGGTTTCTCCAAATCAGATAAAATGTGTTACATTTGGATGTATTCTATCTCCTGATCTATGAATTATGCAGTAATGGATAACTTATTGTTTTTGTGGTGTTAAATCGGTGTTTAACTTATCTTTATTAGACAACAATTCTATCACTTTTTTTTAACTCCAGGTTTTAGATGTAATTTAATAGGGAAAAGAAAACAAATACATTCAATTTGAGTAGAACTATCACTTTTTCGGGTAAATACTTATCTATATTTTAACACCAACTGACAGGATAAGAATTTATCCCAGATATTTTTATGTGTGTAAAAATACATTTTCCATGCAATTCCCAAAACTATTAACACGCGTTTTATGTTTTAATTAGATAAAACTACTGCTAATAAAGATAGCAATTAAATTGAAAGTTGTTTACTAAGAGGCTGTATACTCCTCAAAAATATCCATTGGCTAATAAATTGAACTCATGCATAAAGCAATCTAAATAAAAATTGTTCGTCGCTTGTCTTGACCAGCATTTAATACTACACCAGTTTAAACCACTTTCTCGAGCTTCTAGAAGAGAAATTAACCAACAGCAACTGTCGGTTAATTGCAAGCATTGCAACCATTGCAAAAATTGCAGCCGGAATCGAAGTAACTTCGATGTTGGACGTAAAGAAAAGATATGCAGAAACATTGGCCATTTACCAAAACGTTCCTTACCAATATCGAGAGATTATGAAATCTTCAAGTACTAACCACACTTTGTGTTAATAAATTTTGACTACCCCCTAACATGGATAATAAAATGAGAAACTTAAAAGTACAGGGCTAGAATAAATAGATTTCAGTAGACAGCTTTATTTTTTATTTACATAAAACAAATACATAACACAAATCCCAGTTCTCCTTTTCTACAAGACGATTTATGTACATAAGATAATTGGTAGAGGTCTTCAGTCGATCTGTAATAAAACTGATAAAATGTGGTAGATAAAACGGTAAAATATACCGTGAGTTCTTTTTATCTCTGAACATATAACGTTGACCATCCCCACCCTTTCCTATGATCAGTTTTAAAATGGACAAGTCGATGCATTGTAGACAATTGTACTATGCAAGTCAATGCACTCTTTGAAAAATAAACATTCAAATACGTCAAGACGTCAAAATTTTATTAAAATAAACTAACTAGATTGTCACTTGTCACTTCGTTATTAAAATAGTTCAATTAAACATACAAGATTAATACGTTTAATTTCGTTGAAAATGGAGCAGAAAAATACCGGGCTTTTAATAAATACCGAAACCCACGTGACCTCTTTTAGATATGCAACCCATTTAACAGTATGGTAATACATATTTTTAAAAATAAAAATCCTCCAGAAATTTTTATTTACATATATTGACAATTAAAATTTTACAGGTTAGGTTTATATTGTAATCACAACTAAGCACCGACTGAACGACATAAACAGAGACGTATAAAAACTGTTAAATCAAATATCGACTAGCAACTCAGGTTAGACCGGTTAGATAGCTTAGGAATATTTTTTGTTTTACCAACATATTATTTACGTCATCTTACGTCAGAGATCATGTGGGTTTCGATTCTTATTGAAAACCCTTTACTACCGTGGCTGTGAATAACAAACTCATCGTTTTTGAACCGACCAGAATAAAATGACACATCTAATAATATTTTTAGGTTATAATCATGTTATAATACAGGCGAAACGATAATAAAAAGCCTGCACAGCAATTTTTAAGAATTTGGGATTCAATGCAAGCAGTGAGTATGCGATTCCTTAGTTCCTGAATATTTTCTATCTGTACCTATATTATTATAAATTTTAGACTAGAAATAACTCCAAAGAAAAAAGTTAGGCAAGCGTGTTGGCCAGGCAATAGAGCCAACTCGAGCTATCTAGCGATCTGGAAACATTTTTTAAGGAATCGTGTAATAGCAGCAGCAGAATGTATTCGGACCCATTCCATTTGGAACCACTCATTTTCAATATCTGAATTTTGAATGATACGTGTCCAAAGGAGTTCCAGAAACTTATTTGTGTTAAGCGTGCCATCGATAAAGAACAGACTGATAAGGATGTTGCCTATTATTCTAGCTCAAACATTAACACTCTCATTATACTGGGTGTCGGGATGTAGTGTTTGAGTTATGACTAGTACCTAACCTAAAAATATTAATCAGATGTGTCATTTTATTCTGGTCGGTTCGAAAACGATGGATTTGTTATTCACAACCACGGTAGTATTTTTCTGCTTCATTTTCAACGAAATTAAACGTATTAATCTTGTATTGTATTTAATTGAAGTGACAATCTAGTTAATTTATTTTAATAAAATTTTGGCGTGTTGACGTATTTCAAAGTTTATTTTTCAAATAGTGCATTGACTTGCATAGTACAATTGTGTACAATGCATCGACTTGTCCATTTTAAAACTGAACATATGTATGTAGATGGCCAAAGTTATATGTATGTTCAGAGATAAAAAAAACTCACGGTATGTATACAGGGTGTCCGCGAAATACAAAGCATGCTTTTAAGGGATGATAGCTACAACGATTTAGAACCAAAAACCTATAATACACCTTGGGTCTATCTGTAAGCGGAAAGGAGAAAAAAAATTATTTCTCATGTCCCAAACTTCGACGCATATACTGAAGATTTACCCGACGGCGTGTACAGGCGTGTACTGCAACACATCGAGCCTTTCCTGTAATACATTTTCTCCTGTCTCTCAAAAAAGTCCTTTTTAGAACCACCAATTTATCACAAATAAAAGAAAAGAACTCAATTTTGTAGTAGCCTTTACGAAAGAGCTTAAAGCGCCATAACATAATTGCAGTAATTACATTTTTTTCATTCAATGCGACTTTCCCTCAACTTAAATTTTCATTTACCGATCGGAGGCTGCTATTAAATACGCCCTTTTCACTCTAACTTCAACATAACATCGATTTTATTGTCATAACATTATTAAAGAAAACGCAAAGGTACGTTTATTTTAAAACGTATGGCCATTGACTTCGTACGATACAAGTTCAAGGTCGTATAAACAGATGGTGTTTGGCTTACATCTGCCATTCTATTGAATACGAGTACAGTGTGATGGAAGAGAAATGACACCACGCTTCAATTTCAAAGTATGAAATAATTCGTTTTCATCGTTGTTTTCAGTTATTTTCAACCCTAAATTTTTGATATGGTTTTTGGTTATTTAAGAAGCAATATGGATGAGTTTTCTTGTACAGTTTGACCAAATAAGGTTTTTTAGAAATAATTTTTTTTCTCGTTTACGCTTACAGATAGACCCAAGGTGAATTATATGTTTTTGTTTCTAAATCGTTGTAGCTATCATCCCTTAAAAGCATGCTTTGTATATCGCGGACACCCTGTATGTACCGTCACAGACTTGGGTTGTGTCCGGTATCTAGCGGTACAGCCAACGCTCTTGTCACTATTCCCTTTAAGATAAAACGGACATGGTGACAGGAGCGCAGGCTGTACCACTAGAGATCGGACATAACAAAGTTCGTGGGGGTACATATGTATATCGCTAATTTTTCGACACATGAAAAAGATATCAGATGTTTTCTATGTGGTACAATCTTTTAAATAAAAACGTACCAGGTTAAGATATTTTATATGTCAAGACCGCAAGTGTGGTCCAATAGCACTAGTATAACTGCATCGGCTTTACCGAAATAAAAATGGGGGTTACTTAGAGAAACTTTATACTAGAATTAATGAAAACACAGGCATAGTATACAAAACAACTTACCCAATATGCTCAGATGTAAAAATCGCGTAGTTCAAGCAGTCTTTTAATTTGAAGAACGGATTTTTCACAACACTACTGTTGCAAGTTGCCTTAATTTTGTAAAATCGACGTTTTTACTGAATACAGTATAATATTTTTCTCTGACAAAATACAATATACAGCACTGCTTCTACGTGGTCAACAATTTCACACGATTCCGCGCGCCGTTAAGGTCAACCTTTTCACAGTTGCTACGATTAGCATAAGATAGTGCTCAAGGATTGCGATTGCTTCCGTCGTAAAAACATTTGCCTGGAATCCAATTTAAAAGAAGTACTCAATGAGGAGTTGTACACATAAAAAGCGCTCCCACAGCCGAGCGCACTTCTGGAACCGTCTGTGAAGATGATCAAGGAATTCTGATGACTTCCTATAATCGATGTAGCCAGGCATTTATCATGTTCTGGCTGCCCAGTATAAGGTGAAAATCGAACTAGTATTTTTTGGTTGTATGCTGAATGCGACAACCTATCCTTCAGTGACTTATAAATACGAGAGTCATAATCTGCCGTTCTAACAAAAGCTTCAGCTAGAATAGGGGATCTTTTCTTTTCCCAATACTTCTTAGTAAGGTCCAAGATGGCTAAATTAGAGATTTTGTTCAAGATTGTATCCATGTTATGAGTTTAAAGTTTGAAGATATATTTGGTTGTGAGGTACCTTCTTCTTAGGAAGAGAGGCGGCTCTAGGGCTTCGATTTGTAGGGCTTTAATCGGAGTACTTCGCATTGCACCTACGCACAATCTAAGGGCCTTGGAATGAATAACATCAAGTCTTTTTAAATGATTTTGATTTGCATCTCCATATAAAGAACCTCCATAATCCAATATTGACCGGATGTACGCTTTGTAAATGTTTATAGAAGTGTGAAAATCAGAACCCCATGATACTTTCATTATACCGGGTGCGCCATTAGTGTGTCGGCGGAATTTAGCATGAAAACTACTAGAGATAGGAAAGTGAGATTTCCTGTACGTATATAGTTTTATACTACGCATTTTTTAAAATTATTTACAAATATACAGGGTGTTACAAATTTGCGCAGCCAGCTTTAACTTTTTTATATTAAATAGTTTGCTATATTTTTTAGTAATTATTTTGGTAGCCACCTAAAATACCTTTGCAATGATGTATGGTTATGTAGGCTTCCGGTCATTAGTTTTGGCAATGTAAATTTTGTAAAAATTTTTACATTTGCAGCTTTGAAGATTTAAAATGTTTATATTGTAAGCGGATGTAGTGTCGAGCGTTATTCTTTTGTTATCAATTTGGGGGGCTAACACTTTATGCTGTTTCAAAGTGGTGCACCGTAAAAATTATACAGGGTATTAAATATGTGGCGGCACATTTGCCGAAATTCAACCCTATTTTTTTCGATTTTTTTAAATGCAAACTATATTTTTAGATATTGTCAGCAAATTCCTTGTGAAATTACCTTCAAAATGGTACCAAATATGTACAACTAATTTCCAGTATTTTCGGAGATTTTTACCATTTTTATGGAAAATATTTTAATAATTTTATAAAGATTAAGCCATTTACCTCTGCTCATTTGCTCTTTTTATGTAAATTGTTTAAATTACTTAAAAAATTAAAACAACCGTACGTGATATAAAATTATTATTATTTATACCTTTAAATTTTTTAATCATAAAATAATTCAAAATAAGCTCAAATATGTTTTCATTCTGTTCTATGGATATTCTCAACCGTCTCTGTATGGACTGCGGTAGGTTTTCAGCCATATTGTCCTCGTTCAACTGAAGAAAAACATTTCTTATACGTTGCTGCATATCTTCTGCCGTTGTAGGAGGTGTCATATAAACTATGTTCTTTATAATAGGCCACAGAAAAAAGTCACAAGGGGCAAGATCTGGTGATTGCGCTGGCCAGTTTACTGGACTTTCTCTCCCAATCCACCTATTAGTAAACACTGTTGCAGCAGTACCGTAATGTGCGGGTGCACCATTATGTTGATACCACAATCTGTCCATGAAATTATCTGGAAGACCTTCTACTATTACTGGTAAATTATTTTGTAAGAAGTTTCTGTAAATTTCACAATTTAGAGTATTCTAAAAGAAAAAAGGGCCTACAACGGTGTTTCCTAAAATGCCTCCCCAAGTGTTAACACACCATTTGTTTTGATATAAAACGGACTGCACAAAATGAGGGTTTCTTGTGTCATAGTAGTGTACATTTTTTCTGTTCATAATTCCAGAACTACTAAATGTTGCTTCATCTGTGAAAAGTACATGATCTAAAAAAAATCATCTTGATGTAAGCGTAAAAGCAGCCATTCACAATGCACAAGTCTCTTTTCAAAATCTGTTCGTAGTAAGCCATGGTGAATATTAATTTTATAAGGATGAAACTTATGTTTTCTTAAAATTCTCCTCGCGGTAGAGATTGTAATTTCATTTTGTTTCGAAATTGCCCTTGTAGACACATGCGGATTTTCTACAACGGATTGAATGACTGTCACTTCTTTATCTTCTGTAGCAATAGTTTTTGTTCTTTCATGTTTGAGATAATTCACTGAACCCGGTCGAACAAACCTTACTAATAAATTGTCAAAGCTCTTACCATCCGAGGTTATTGATGCTAGTAGTGGATTTCTGTTGGATGCGCCAAGAAGAAATACGATGTCTATGAGTTCCTCCTTCGAGAAATTCATTTTTAGTTGAATTAGGTAAACAATAACAGGAATAAATACTTGGACACCGGATTATAGTAATACGTAATAACTTATAGTAATTAATAAATAAATAATTCAAATTGCAAAAACGGGCGATAATATTATAACAAATATTGAAACGTAAGAATACGCAAGAGAGACTGCAAAAAACGGCTTATGTGGAAACACAGATTTGATGTTTCTTTAGAGTCTTGGTTTTTGTTTGAAACTCATGGCTATCTAACCACATTGGTGTGATCCACATATTGAACATTGTTAAAATATTTTCCAGAAAAATGGTAAAAATCTCCGAAAATACTGAAAATTAATTATATATAAATTAATTGTATATATTTGGTACCATTTTGAAGGTAATTTCACAAGGAATTTGCTGACAATATCTAAAAATATAGTTTGCATTTAAAAAAATCGAAAAAAATAGGGTTGAATTTCGGCAAATGTGCCGCCACATATTTAACACCCTGTATAATTTTTACGGTACAATACTTTGAAACAGCATAAAGTGTTTGCCCCCCAAATTGATAACAAAAGAATAACGTTCGACACTACATCCGTTTACAATATAAACATTTTAAACCTCCAAAGCTGCAATTGTAAAAATTTTTACAAAATTTACAATATTGCCAAAACTAATGACCGGAAGCCTACATAACCATACATCATTGCAAAGGTATTTTAGGTGGCTACCAAAATAATTACTAAAAAATATAGCAAACTATTTAATATAAAAAAGTTAAAGCTGGCTGCGCAAATTTGTAACACCCTGTATATTTGTAAATAATTTTAAAAAATGCGTAGTATAAAACTATATACGTACAGGAAATCTCACTTTCCTATCTCTAGTAGTTTTCATGCTAAATTCCGCCGACACACTAATGGCGCACCCGGTACACCTCAGTAAATTCAGAGCTTTTTCACATTTCCCAACAAAAGTATATTTAATTTAGAATAAATGTCTCTACTTGTATACTTATATCGGTAACAAGCTCATATTGCGTCGCTATTCTACCGCATATTCTAATATATTACGAATTACACTCCCATACCGACGCAGCCGTTTTGCAGGGTAATTGGCCCGCTCTACTTATAAGGATTAGTTAAAAGTATGAAGACGGCGGTTTATTGTCATTAATATTCATTTTAAAGAATTATGTTTGTTGGGATATTTTCATCTACATTTGAGAATATTTGATTTTTTTTCTTCAATTGTTTTTTAGTTACGCCTGTCCGCGCAGTTTTTTTAATGGGAACTAATAAATTTTACTCTACCATTTGAAAGAGAATTTTTTTCTCTTTACAATAATATTTTTGTTTTTTTTAATTCATTTTAATTACTCTTTTACAAGAAAAATTAAACAAATTAATAACAAAGTAAATTAAAGTATATACCTGTAAGTGTTCAAATTGTCGTCCATTAGTATGTAATTTGACAATGACCCAATCAATTTACAAAACCCCGAACAGAGTTCTGTAAAAAATCTCGGGGAATTTCTTGTATCGTTCTGGTAATTCGGATTTGTAAATCTTTGACGTTGTCGGGCTTATCTTTGCAAACTTTGTTTTTTACGTAGCCCTAAAGAAAAAACCTAAAGGACTCAAATTTGGCGAACGGGCTGGCCATTCAATGGTTCCTCGTGTTCCAATCCATCTGTGGGAAAAAACGTTGTCCAGATATTGACGACCATTTACACCATAATGTGGTGGGGCGTCATCTTGCTGGAGCCAGATACTGTCATTGGGCAGGTATTCATTGTTTTCATGTGGATAGAACGTAGCACAAGCAGGAATTATTTCATTTTGCAATAACTGCAAATACAGAGCCGTAGTTAAATTGCCATTGATGAAAAAGGCACCGATAATATGACCGCCTAGAATGCCAACCCAAACATTAACCTTTTGGGGGTAGTGCGTATAGTGCTCCAAAAACCAAGAGGGATTTTCCGATGACCGTATCTGCAGTTATATCCGTTTACTTCACCGGTAAGGCAAAAAGTAGCTTTGTCAGAGAAAAGAATATTGTTGACAAATTTTCATTATTATTGCAAATATTGTACATTTCTTCAGGAAAATGTAATCTATAAAAATCATCTTCCGTTAACTCGTGTACAAGGTGTACCTTATAAGGTTTATACTTTTCACTTTTCAAAAATGACACGATCGATAACTGTAAAATATTGAAATTGGCCGCTAATCGATTGGGTGATAAATGGGGATCTTCCGATACAGCCAATAAAATATCCAGCTTGTTATTATCGCTTTTTGCTGTTCTAGGTCTACCACTCCTTGGCAAATCTTTAACGCTACCCCTTTGTTCAAAGCGTATTAAAGATTTACCACCAATGGATCTATCTCCATAACCCAACATCATAAGTATTTCAATTCGTTCATGTTCACTTAAACTCTCTGTTGTTAATATTAACAGCAATAAATGGCACATATGAATTATTTCTGTCAAAGATTTGACGTGCACAATAAACACTGATAAAACTATGTCGCTCAAGTTTGGTTATCGCTTCACTTCTGTCTATCTGCCATGTACCGAACATGTGTTAAACACTTGAACCGGTTTTTGTTATAAAAAATTTATTAAAATGAATTAAAAAAAAACAAAAATATTATTGTAAAGAGAAAAAAATTCTCTATCGAATGGTCGACTAGAATTTACTAGTTCCCATTTAAAAAAACTGCGCAGGCCGGCGTAACTAAAAAACAATTGAAGAAAAAAGAATTCAAATATTCTCAAATGTAGATCAAAATATTCTAACGAACTTTTATTTTGAACATAATTCACTAAAATGAATATTAACGACAATAAATCGCCGTTTGCATACTTTTAACTAAACCTGTATGTATTGATTTACTCAAAAGTTTTAAAATGTGGTATGACACCTTCATCTAGTTACGACTTTAATTATTTAAGCAAGAAGTAGAAACTACCTCTTTTAATACAGCTTTTCTTTCTACGTGGTGTTACAGGTACAAGATTTATGCATCTCAGGGGGACTTCACTTGCTATGTTGTACAATCTTACTAAAAATTTGACAAATAATGCAAAATATGCGGTTATCATAAAACAAGGGATATATTTCAAATGATTATAACTTTTTAACAAATTAAATTAATAACAAAAATTGAAAGAAATCTAATTGCTTAAGGAATGGGAGTTAGTAGATATGTCCGCCTAAAATTAGTTACGGCATTTGCTCAATATTACCTTCATTTTGTTATTGTAAGATCTATGTATAACTTTTCCTTCAAATTGTACACGGCATGCCGTAATATTTCCGATTGAATTGCAACCATTTAGTCCATAATATTGCATCATAGTTGGTCGTCTTCGAAACACTAAACTTTTTAAATGACCCACAACGAGTAATCCGCTGCATAAAGACCAGGTGGTCTTGACTACCATGAATTTGCAAAATGTCGGCTTAGCACACCATCTTGAAAAACGTTGGCTAATAATTCTTTGATTGGTCCGAAAATGTGTTCTATCCTGTATAAAAATCATATTTTGAATTCTGTGGAGCTCATCTTGCAACTGTGGAGTAACATAATCTCTTAACATCCCGTTCACCGTTCACAGTTATACATACGGCTTCTCCATTCTGCAGTTCCTCGTAGAAATACGGACCAGTGAAAAAATTAGTTAATTTTCTACAGACCAAATTGTTTTGAGTACTGATTCAACCATGTAGTGTAAAATGTCCGCCCATAAATACGGCATAAACATTTGGGTTCAATTTTCATATCAGCCATTATTCGCAAAGAAAAATCTTACCTAGTGTCCAAATCTGCGCCATTTAATTCAAACAACATTATCACTTTATATGGATACATTTTTAGAATTTTGGGTAAAATTTTCCAAAACGTGGATATAGCGTTTGCACTACTGATTGCTAGTGGATTATTTCTGGCTATCTCCTGATTTTCATGAAAAACGTTTGCAACTTGGACACCACTAATTTTTGGTCTTCCTGAGCTTGGTAGGTCACTTACCTGTTCTTTCAATTTTTTGTATTAAATTGAGATAAGTTTCATTTGACAGGGCCCCTTTCTCAAACTCATGCTTGTACGAAATCTTCGTAATTCAGAGGGGTTCCTATGGCAACACTAAAATTCCATTTCTTAAGCAATTGGATTTCGTTTATTTTTTGTTATTACTTTGATTTGTTAAAAAGTTATAATAATTTAAAATATGTATATTCCTTACTTTACGATAACTGTGTATAATAGAAATTGTTGGGTTGTAGATTATTGAAAAAATAATCTTTCCTTTCTGTACTTTGATTTTTCGTTAAAGGAACCGAAAAGTTGACATGCCGGAACTGTCATCCGTTTCTTCATAGCGATTTTTAGTGTTAATATTTTTGAAGATACAAAATTTAGGTCTCCAAACGCATTATTGCATTTTAACCGCATAATCTATTTTATTTGATAGATGTTATCGTAAGCTTAAAGTCTCAGACATATTCGACCAGAATATCCCCATAAAATATTATGGTTATATCCATATATGTACATTACGTATTCGATGTTCAAATTCGGATTAATGTCGGATCGAGACTATTAATATTTATAGAGACATACTTTTCTTTATAGAGCGTCGGTAGTTTTGTAATATAACATACATTTCGAATTTATAAGGAGATTCCTAGATTTACTTCCGGTAGTCGTAGTGACACTGTGACCTTCTTTCAAACAGATTGTAATACATTTGATACATATACATAACTGGACACTAACGTTTTACCCCAGCAAGTGTAACAATAGAATACAATACGCAAAAATATCAATAGGTTTCGTTCAAGAAAGCGTTACATATGTTTAAACGTTAAAAGTTACACATCAGTTTTGACGTAGAGTATACCTGTATACCTGTGCGCCCCGTTATATAATCTGACCAATGGTGACTGTATGAATCATTAAGTTTGAAGGACAAAGAAGACCTGTGCGTCCGAATACATTGTTAGAGAAAGACCACTTATATACAACAGATACACATACTCAACCAATACACGAAGAGTTTTACTACTTTGAAAACAGTACATCAAACGAAAATGTAAGAATTCCATCACTTTGCCGCAAACATTTCCTTCTTCGCCTTTTTTTTATCAATTTATGATTCGAATAGTATTATATTTTATTGTGGACGACACTCCTTTACGACTAGCAGTGCTTTCGCGTGCGAGAATGAGACGAAAAGCTCGTATTCTCGCCTGTTAAACAGGTGTTCTCTTTTGTTTTTGTTAAAACCTACATGCATGTTGACTCTTAAGTGTTCCATTGAACTTTAAGGTTATGTTCGCGAAAAGTTGTATAAGAGTTTGTGTGTTTTGTATGATATCTGGGAATTTAAAAGCTAGTACGGGACTCGTTTAATTACAAAATTATTAATGAAACTCTTCACGTATGATTTTGGTAAGTAGGTTTTTGTGTAATTCACTTCTATATTACTTGATAGCGTGCATGTTATTAATAATTTTCGATAAATTTTATTCGACTGGGGAATTACGCTTAATATGGTTTATGTTAACCGTTTATTAGCTTCCGCGCTCAAACGTAAAATTGTGCTGTTGCGTTTTGTTAAACAATTTTATCAATTATTACTCGTATTTTTAATGAGGAGACGATAATCGCTGAGGAAATGTGGTAGATATATGTATAAAAAAGGAATAATTTTTCGCATATATGTACATACTTTTGGTGAGGGATAAGTTATGTATTGTGTTGCTAATTTTAAATAGAATTTAGTGTCTACAACCTTGGTTTGAGTTTAGGCACCTGTAATGACATAGGTGTGTTGTGCGTTGTATAAATATGAATGAATTGATACACGTAAAGAACTTACATAACATGCAGCATACTAATTTATAATGATGTGTTAGATTTTTATCATTTATTATTCGCATAATTGTTTCCGGTTAAGTCACCTTTTTAAAATTCGGCAAAAAGCCTGTTATAATCTCTTGACTTCTAGGATATTCTAATAATTCTAGATACCTATACCACAAACTATTGTTGTTATGGGAAGGCCATATGGTATCATTGTTTTGATATGATTTATATGTTTGTGAAAATTTATTTAAAATAACAATTAGCTTCTTTGGGTAATAAATAATTTTTCAGCAATATTTGATATAGTACTTGCGTACTTTACACGTTTTATATTGTTTTAAAAGTTTCTGTATAGGTATGTGTCTGTAGTTGTGTGCGTTAAATGTAATATTTCCTATTTTTATGTGTTTATCTATTGTATAGTATATCTAGTAAATATGCGGAATTAACTCAATGGCGTTAGATTAATATATTACATTTATTAAACAAATCTTAATATTTCATATGTGTAAAAATGTATTCTACTTTCTAGTACACTTGCCATCTAACAGTAAACATTTGTTTATTTAATAAGCAATGTCAACAATTAACTCGGATACCTACATATATATTTCTCAGTAGAGATTGCCCCGTTTGTTTTAAATTCTCCACGTTCTACGTCGATTTTCATGTCTCCAGATATTTCCAGTCAGATTTAGGCCTGGAGAGGTTACTATGTAAGTCTAGATTGTCGCGCTCCTATTCTCTCACAACCAATTATTTGTAACCTGAAGACGTAGCATCTAGCCTTCAGTCTCCAATTTTCAAGATTCGATTATCACTTACCTGACCACAAGCTTCATTTGAATTAATTACATTTTCAAAACTGTCTACCAGTTTATAACCAAATCTAATTCTTTATTGAATCGGAAACTATGTATACTCTTATTACTTTATAGCCACTACATATATGCCTGACGATCCACTTGCCTATTTTTGACTACCCTACACAAGGGTGTATCCGTCCCAATTACATCAGAGCGCCCACAACATATTTCTCCATACATTATGCGATCTACCAGCTCGGCGGTATTCCATCTCCATGCCAGTCCTTATCCGTTTCAACGCGTTATCTACAGCCAACTTAGCTAATTTGAGCAGCCTAACGTGCTTGTCAAAATTACAATCGCTGTACATCATACAAAACACTACTTTGCTTGAATATGTT
>SMLS01059974.1:0-11284 GCA_004785975.1 Popillia japonica
CAAAATGTGTCGGAAACTAAAGATTTTACAATTTGACGGGTATTAAATGTATTTTGACAACTAAAATTGACAAGTATGGAAAAATATTGTTTTTATAATACAACATCATACAACTCATTTTAGTTGAAGCATGAGAAATAAGCACTCGCACTTTGGCAACTTTCAAAATGAATATTAAATCTAGATATGTTAAAATTTATTTTTTTTTATAATATGACAGTTGTCAAACATAATTTAATAAATACGATAGTCAAACAAAAAAATATTTATTTTCGAATTTGACAGCTGCTTTAAATTTTGAGACAATTACAACTAGCAAAATTTGACAGAAATAACAGATTTTACGATTTGACAGCTATTAAACTTATGTATGTTGACAGCTAAAATTGACAAAATCCTGAAAAATATTGTTTTTTTAATACAACCGCTAATTGTAGTTTTAATACCGCTACTGAAAGATGAGAAGTAAGCAATTGCACTTTGGCCACTCTGTATGTTAAAATTTAGATATTATTTTTTTCTATAATTTGACAGATGTCACATACATATACTTTAATAAATACGATACTCAAACAGGAAAAACTGTTATTTTCAAATATGACAGCTGCCCTAAACTTAGAGACAATTACATCTATAGCAAAATGTGTCAGAAATAGGAGATTTTACAATTTGACAGGTATTAAATGTATTTTGACAACTAAAATTGACAAATCTGGAAAGGTATTGTTTTTGTAATACAACAGGTGGTACGACACATTTTAGTTGAAGCATGGGAAACAAGCAATCGCATTTTGGAAACTTTCAAAATGAATAAAAAAATCTAGATATGTTAAAATTGATTTTTGTTTAGCTGTCAAACATAATTTAATAAATACGCTAACCAAACAGAAAAAAAAATATATTTTCGAATTTGACAACTGCTAAATTTAAACACAATTACAACTACCAAATTTGACAGAAATAACAAATTATACGATTTGACAGCTATTAAAAATATTTTTTGACAGCTAAAATTGACAAAACGGGAAAAATACTATTTTTATAATACAATTATCGCTAGAAATATTTTTGCTGAAGGATAAGAAATAAGCAATGGCACTTTGATAATGACTGTTAAAACTGAAATATATATTTTTTTTATAATTTGACAGCTGTCAAAAATATTTTAACGAATACGATACTCGAAAAAGTAAAGATGGTTATATTGAATTGAATGGTTATATTAAATTTGGACAGATTGTCGTAAATATTTAGGCGGTTAATACTAGTAAAATGTATCAAAAATAAGTATGTCTAAGTATGACTTTCTTACAACTTGACAGCTGACTTATTTGAATTATTTTGATAAATACAATATTATAATTTTATTTTTACAATTTAAATTGTTAAAATCTCGAAAAAAGTAAAATCTAAAAACAAAATCCTGCTTTTGCGATTTAACATCTGTCAATAATATTTTGACAATTACGCCTATTACACCCGTAGTTAATATTTCTTTTTACAGATGCAACAATTTGACAGCTGTCATAAATAATTTATAATTAGAACTGCGGAAGTAACAAATTTGAGAAAATTGCAATTTTTTCTTGTAACGTGACGAGCTGCCAGAAATCTTTTTACAGTTATAAATTGACAGCTGTCATAATTATTTTTGTGCGTTAATATTTGCGTAATTTGCGAGAAAATGTCTAATATATAACGCACGCCTAGTGCCCGTAAATACTGAAACTAAAATGCTAATTTTGTAATTTGACAGCTGTCATAAATGTTTTGTCAGATGCGTTTTGACAGGGTTGTTGAGAAAAAGTGCGATTTTTGACGTTACAATTGTTGAAAATGTTGCGAGGTAAAATATGAATTTTGCGATTTGACAGCTGTCAAAAATATTTTGACAACTCTAAGGAAACTTTTTGACGTTTCTACGAATGTATGTATCTTCATAGCATAAAGGTGACGTAAGTATTGACGCGTTATCGAGATCGTAAAGTTTTTTTCCCATATACACAAAGAAAAAGAAAAAAGAAGACCAATAAAAATTCTACCATACCCTATCTCTCCTCTATACATGTATGTAGATATATATACCGTATCGTGCTAAGTTGGACCCAGCAGCAGTTGCAGTAATTGCTAAACTTTTTTCCGTCATCTGAACAACCTGCTTCGTTGTTGTTCTTGTTTGGCGAGTCTCTGGGCGGATTTCGAGAAAGCGAATTCGCCGAAAATAACATTGCCTCATTCTTTCTAAACATACGACCGCACGAGGACCATTAGAAGAACAACTAAAACTGTTAACGTGTGTTTTTGCGCCCTTCTCGAGTTCCATGAGGGATGTTCCAGTTGGGGTTAAACCATTTCGCCGGTCGATTAACTCTACCCTAACCGGGTCTGTATTACTTCTACTCTAGTCTATCGGTATGTTCGTTGCAATTAATTTATCCTACATCAGGGTCAAGAGGAGTGGGCATTCTTCAATTCGCTTGTGTCTTTATTAATTCGCACATTTTAAAGTCTAATTTGACCCACGCGACCGCTATATTCGATCCTTCTTTCCGGTACCTACGACGGCGGGTACTCTCGCCTATTATATTCTAGATTCTCCGTTTCGTCTTCCATCCTAGTCCCACCTATCGCGTGGGTTTCGGTCCCCTTGGATGTTACAATTTCAGTTCGCTGTTGTCCCGTCCGGTATTACCTTATCGGGTCGTAGTGTGCCTTGTTGCGTGGTCGTTATTTGTTCGGAGAGTTTGTTGACTGACCGCTGGTGATCGTTTAGTAGAGCGATAAAGATGGAAAACGGTATCATTGTTATAGAATTGTACACATTTTAATTTGTTTCCAATGAAACACCCTGTATATCGTTCAGGTTTTGTTCTTGTGTTTGAAAAATGCGTTTTTTGCTACACTTTTTAGAAAACTCAACCTATTTATTATACAGGGTGATACATTTTCGCCCGACAGCAAGAAAAAAACACCCTGTATATGATAGTAGCATTATCTGCATAACTATTAAAACTTGGATATGGAAAGTTTGGTCCCCAATAAAAAGCATTTCCCATTTCTCTCCGGGAAAATATTTTCCTATATACAGGGTGTTAAACTGTACCTACAAAAAAACATTCTGCATGTCGCCAAAATGCACAGCACTGTATAACAATCCGATGATGCCAACTTAAAAAGACTCCAGAATAGTCAATAATATACCGAGTGTGCTATTAAAAAGAACACAATTTGGTCAGTCAATTGCTTATGGGAGCTGGACAAGTACCAAGACTCCATTCGGAAAGGATCGCTAATTAGTTCCAGAGCAGAGGTTCCAAATGTTGTGGAGGCTTCCATTAAACTTTGGGCAAACTTGCCAAAAGCTTTGACAGCAGAAATTTTCAAAAATTCTTCCTCAGAAGTCTGAAACCGCAAAAAGGAGACCTTCTGAAAAGGCCCCAACCTTAGGTGTAACCTTAAGAGAAAATCCTACTGGTGCTTCACAGGTTTTATCTCAAAAATTTCCAAAAAACTATTTGCCTGGTCTACTAAAACTATTTCTGGTCTGGTTCAGAGTTCATATCTCCTATTGCACCAGATAGGTTTTCACAATAATTAGATGATCAAATTCTTCGGGGCGGCCTTCGCAACCACAAAACTCTAAGATGAACTTGAATTGAAGAACTTGATTGATGTCCTCTTTGGCATAAACTGGAATGGCCCAAAAGTAGGTAAATTTGTAGATCAAATGGAGCAGCAATTGGAAAGAAGCACCAAAATGTTTTGGACAGATTTGTAACAAACGTGAGAAGGCGGCCCAAAATGTCGATAACGCAGCAGACAAAAGGCTAAACTTGATAATGACCAATTCATATGAAGACTCAAAAACTATGGAAGAAATTGCATTTTTAGTCATAATAATTCATGCTTTAGCGTTTCCCAACAGCTTCCGTCGATTATGTGAAGCACTGAGTGGCCATGAGTTGAAAAATAGGAAAATCCGAATTCAAAAAAGACGTAGTGCAATAATCCGATCCCATTTGGTCCAAAAGAAAAATGAAGAAATTGCTTCCCCAAAAATGGGCACAAAATTGGTCCAGCTCCAATATCACATCCTGAACTGGTGGCTACCATAGAGGAAGAACTAATTTGGAACATGTATCAAGATGATGGGTCAAAATGGATTTTGAAAATAATTAATGAAGGTCTTCTCAGTTACCTTCCTTCAAAAATAAAACCTAATCCAGTTGCGCAAAACATCTTCCACGCCACAATAATGCTACCACCCTCCATCAATGTAAAATTTTAACTTCTAAAAACTTTGATGCGTTTCCTGAACATCCATTTTTTGCTCTCACAACCAGAAATCACAAATTTTCTTTAGTCAAAAAATTTTCAAAATTTTTTCAATTATGTCGGATAATCGAGATCCGGATGATCGAAACCTTTCTGCACCTATAGGAAAAAGTCAACTAAGTCATCTACATAAAGATTTATTCGATATAATCGAACGAGGAACCATATAAATTAAGTATGTCAAAGTAGGGATATCTCTTCAAAATCTAACGGCTTCACCCCCTTCGAAGTCCGATAACGTTTGATCCAAACGCCGGTAAAAATTACGGTCGGTATAAAAGTGGAATTTTCGGTTTTTCTCGCTAGATATCGATCAGTTTAGCATTTATAAATCAATCATGCTTCACTATAAAAAATATTCTCAACGAAACTGCTTTCGTTACGCAATCAAACATCTCGAAAGGTATACACATAAATCACGTGATTATGACGATAACCCGATTGTTGTTTAAAAACCTAATTTTTTTTGATGCAATAATTCCTACCGTATAAAACGTGTAGATATATTTCAATTTTCCTTTTCGTATATGTATCTGTAAGCAATACATTAAGCGTCGTAGATTATCGTTCGAGCAGGAAACATTTTTCTTAAACAGACGACCAAACGATTCCGGGGCCCGGGCAATAAATAAGATCCATTTCGGGATCGTCGTGTACGTCGGTTTTATGTATACATGTGCATGTGAACCGTGCAGCTAACCGGCCGGCCGCGGCCATACGGTTGCCTTGTTTTGAGAAATGCGCGGTTGATTTTTCTTGCGCAAGATCGCCCGACTCGCATACACAGCACGAAGATAAATGATCTTCGGTGTCCGGCGGGTGAAAGTTTTTTGTTTCTCGTCTTGACGCTCTCAGCTCCTCGCATATATACGTAATAATGCCGTGTACAGTTACGAAAAAATGTCTTAGGACGATACGCATTTCTTAGGTAATATTATTATCATTAATAACAAAATATTACGAAATAAATGCGTTAAATAGTAATGTAATACAACATCGAAGCATATAGAATGGCTACACACAGCAGTAATCACTAATTAACCCATATTTTCATAGGTGACAAAGTCCGAAGATCCGCCGAAAATCAATCGGCTTTGACCCTCGCGAAGACCGATAAGACTCCGCTCAATCGTCGGTAAATGATCACTACCCTTATAAGTGAAATTTTTTGAGTTATTATCGGCAAATATGCGCTAACTAATCGTTAGAGACAATATTTCTGATCCGAATGATGGTGTGCCGCAGTAATCCGTTTTGGGGCCGCTATTTTTCTATAAAACTTTCACTTTAGGCTAAAGACGTTTTTGTGCGATTGTACGCACATATTTACGCTCGGAACTTCTTGTTTGTATAAATTTTCGTTTATATATCTTTGGGTGTTGGTATTTTTCGATGTAACGCACGGATTTCGTAACCGACGTGAATAACAACGCGATATACCTCCGTGGGTGCGGACCAGTTTATAGCAGCAGTTAAAATTATTTTTTTTTTTTTCGTTTCGGTTTTATTTTGAAGGTCAATGCCTAGTATGTCGGACGACATATGCACTACAGCGTGATCGTTAGTTTTGGACGTATCAGTATACAGGGTGTTTTAAAATTGTGAGAAATGGAACACTGTGTATAATTTTGCGTTTTTTGATTTCGGGAAATTGTTTAAATACAAAAATGCAAGTAAATTCCGGTAACTTCAAACACCACAACTTTTAATTAATTCGAGGCGACGTTTCTAATTGGTAGAACTTGAAAACTATAACATTTAGACAGACTAATTTCATTCTTTACAAAAAAGTCCTACAAATTCTTTGATATCTTGCCTCCTTAAAACTCACTACACAAAAAAGAGACATTTTTCGAAAAATTTATTCACATTTCTAGTTCGTAGAATGTAAAAACTATAACAATTAGAATAGTATTAGCGCGGACTTTTCTGTACAACATAATGTCCGACAATTTTTCTTGACATCTTGTCTTCTTAAAGCTAAGTAAACAAAAAAATTAAAATGTTTCTATAAAATTGATCCAATACTCTAGTTGGTAAAACTTGAAAACTATAGCAGTTGGAATAGTAATATTTTAGACATTGTGTAGCTAATTTCACGATCTATAAAAAATATCCCACATTTTTTTTGATATCTTGCCTCCTTAAAGCTCTGCACTCAAAAAAACATTTTTCCAACAACTTGTTCACATTTATAGTTGGCAGAATTTAAAAACTATAACAGTTGGAATAGTATTGTTACAGACTTTTTTGTAGGGCATAATATCCGACAATTTTTCTCACATCTTGTCTTCTTAAAGCTAACTAAACAAAAAATTAAAATGTTTTTTTAAAATTTGTCCAATGCTCTAGTTGGTAAAACTTGAAAACTATAGCAGTTAGAATAGTAATATTTTGGACTTTTCTGTAGAAAATTTCACGATCTACAAAAAATGTCCTGCAATTTTTTTGATATCTTGCCTCTTTAAAGCTTAATATACAAGAACAGGGACATTTATTTTTTAATTTGTTCACATTTATAGTTAACAGATGTTAAAAACTCTTAACAGTTAGAATAGTATTGTCTCGAACTTTCCTGTAGAGCATGTTGTCCGACAATTTTTCTGACATCTTGTCTTCTTACAACTAAGCCAACAAAAAAAATTAAAATGTTTTTTTCAAAATTTGTCCAATATTCTAGTTGGTAAAACTTGAAAACTATAGCAGTTGGAATAGTAAGATTTTGGACTTTTTGGTAGAAAAATGTCCTACACATTTTTTGATATCTTGCCTTCTTAAAGCTTAGTATACAAAAAAGGGACATTTTTTTAAAAAATTGAATAGAAATTTTCACGATTTACAAAAAATGTCCTAAAATTTTTTTGATATCTTGCCTCCTTACAGCTCAATAAACAAAAAAATAAACGTTTTCCGAAATTTGTCAATTATTCTAATTGGTAAAACTTGAAAACTACAACAGTTAGAATAGTAATTTTTCGAGGTTTTTGTACCAATTTTATGCTCTACAAAAAATTTCTTTCTATTTTTCTGGTATTTTGCCTCCTTGAAGCTGAATAGAATTAAATTTGTAATTGGTGGTCTTAAAAACTGTAACAGTTGGAATAGTATTGTCCAATTTCTTGTCTTGATTTCTTGTCAAAAAAATTTTTACATTTTTTGATATTTAATTTGATTTATAAAGAAAATTCTACGAATGTCATATTATTTTGCAAAAAGAATCTTAAACATAAATTAATTTACTCAATTTTTTTTGTTTTATTTTTTCAATTTTGAAACAATTTCAGAGAAATATTTAGGGTGGTTGGACTAAAAAAATTCTACAAATTTCTCACTATTTTGCAAAATTCTGTAAATATATGGAAAAGCTATTTCTTTAATTTTGAAACAATTTCAGAAATATTGAGGGGAGGGATTGGAATTGAATTAATTTATTAAATGTTTTTTTGTTTTATTTTTTCAAGTTTGAAACAATTTCAAAAAAATATTGAGGAGGGTTGGGTCAAAAAAAAATCTACAAATTTCTCATTATTTTGCAAAATTCTGTAAAAATATGGAAAAGGCTGTAGACATAAATTACTTTTATAATTTTTTGCTTTATCGCCTTTGCTATTTTGACAAAACACTTAACATTTTTTTAGGCGAGCGATGCTAAAGAAAATTCTACGAATTTCTCATATTATTTTGCAAAAAGAATCAACAAGAAACATAAATTAATTTATTCAATTTTTTTATTTTTTTTTCAATTATGAAAAATTTCAGAAATATATTAAGGCTGGTTGAACTAAAGAGATTCTACATATTTCTCATTATTTTACAAAATTCTGTAAAAATATGTTAGAAGCTATAGATATAAACAATTTTGTTTTAATTATTTTTGATTTTAGTTCTTTAATTTTGAAACAATTTCAGAACAATATTAAGGAGGGGTTGCACTAAAAAAATTCTACAAATTTCTCATTGTTTTGCAAAATTCTATAAAAATAGTGAAAAAGCTCTAGATACATATACAGTAGAGTCGCGATAAAGTGAACACCCCATAAGAAGAACAGTTTGGTAAGGTGAACAAATAAATTTTTATACACAGTATTCTATAAGGTGAACAACAGCCAACTCAATAAGATGAATCAGTTACATATTGTAGATTTATACTCCTATATTTAGTAGCGAGTGCGCGCACTTGAATGACTCGATCGATAGAAGTTCTCTTTTATCAATAATAATAAGAAATGAATCAGATGATGTCAAGGGCCTCATAAAAAATTTGACTTTAAAAGATGCTATATTGAATTTACTAAACGCCTGGGAAAAAGTTTCAATGGAAACCATTGTCAAATGTTGGAAACCTGTTTTGGAGTTTGATGAAGATGGCATTCCATTAACTACCTTAAGAGAAAGATATCACCCACAGTGTTGTTCAACAGACACTTGGAATGTTGAATATGATAGCTCCAATGTAAGTCACTTCATGTTTTTGCATTCATGTAAAAAAAGTCCATCTCCAAAACTGCATTTCAGGTAAATTACACTGGTACAGAAGTCTTGGATTTAAATGAAGATCTATAAGCAGATACACAAGACAATGATTTTCAACAAATTAGCAGTGAGGAGGACAACGTGGTTACAGAAACTCGTTATTATTCCATCACACTCGGAAGCCTGTAAAGCATTTGTCACATGTTTGATCTGGGCAGAAAGAAATATTCATAATATTAACGATATTTTGCTGCTTAAACGGTTGCAAGAAGCAGCTATACTACGAAGTACACCATATAAAACAAAACAAACAAAATTAACTTCTTTCTTCGATACAGTTTAGTAGTCGTAAGTATGATATGTATACATATAATAAACACATGTGCATTACATGGTTAATAGGTTATATCCAGATAATACTTAAACACTAGAAATACATATACACTGTTTGACATAAGTAGAGAAACTTTATATTTATTGATTTATCTAAACAAATGCAATCATATTTTACATTACAAAAGTATGCTTACAGTCCTACGTCAAACCAAGACATATTTTGGAAATAAATTACATTATTGATAGTATTTTGCAACTTCCATAAATAATAATAAATTTATCGTTGGACAATAATAGAGAAACTTTAATAACAATTATAATACCGAATGTTTTTAATAACGAGTAGCATATCCATTATTTCTAACTACGTCTTTACAGCGCTACGGCATCGAATCAAATAACTTTCAATATATACTTGGATACTTGGCAATACTTGGATTTATTGATTTCCAAATACTTTGCAGAATTTCCCACAACTCTTGGTTATTGTGAATGGGACTCCGTTGGATTTGTCGATTCAGTTCTTTCCACAGGTTCTCTATCGGATTTAAACCGGGACTTTAAGCTGGCCCCTCGAAGACACGAACTTTTTCACGTTCCAGCCAATCCGATACCAACCGAGATTTGTGTTTTGGGACGTTGTCATGCTGGAATGTCCCCAACAACGACATATTTTCTTCCGCTAATGGTAACATGCGGGACTTCAAAATATCCAGATAGACAAATCGATCCATTGTACCTTCTATCAGATGAAGGGGACCCATACCGAAACCCGAAAAGCAACCGCAAACCATTATTGAGCCACCTCCATGTTTAACAGTTGGTTTGGTGAATTTAAAATCATACTTTTTTCCCATAGGACGATGTACCCACGCCATACCATCGGATCCAAATAATTGAAACTTGCTTTCATCTGACCACAGAACTGTTTTCCATTTCTTTATTGACCAATTCATATGCTCTCTCGCGAATTTCAATCGGGCCTTTCTCTTCTTCTTTCTTATTAACGGTTTCTTCGCGGCTCTTCTACTAAATAATCCTTGTTCTCGAAGTCGTCTTTGTACAGTTTTATAATTAATATTAATATCGGGTAACTCTGCTAAAATTTGGTTTGCAGACTTTTGTAGATGACACAATGTAATTCGTTTGATTCGAAAATCCGCATATCTCGTTGTTTTTCTAGGACGTCCGCACTTTGAAAGAGATTGTACAGTCCCACGATTTTTATAATTAGTAATAGTTTTTGAAATTACAGATTTATTAATTTTCAAACGTGCTGCAATGTCTATTTGTCGAATACCTTTATCACTTAACTGAATTATTTTCTTTCGCATATCTTCTGATAAGTACACATCTCGAACGTATAATACTGCACCCTTTGCTATCAACCAATCTACTAAACTTAATGTATCTTGCAGTTTCTTATAGTTAAGTTGAAGTTGCTTTACTTTTGTCCGTATTCTGAAAAAAACTTTGATGGGAAGGACATATCTGTTTTCTTATCTTGTTTTTGCTGTGCTAGGCTTATATATTATCGACCATAAATGCGTTTGTATAATTTAAAGGCTGCATTGAAATAGATCTATACCAATAAATAGTAATATAAAAAAGTTTCTCTACTTATGTCAAACAGTGTACATAGTATGTATAATATAATTTATATTTTGTTGTCGTTTTTTTAAACAACCTCATTAAAGTGAACACCTTCGATAAAATGAACCGGACTTGTCTGAATTAGTTCACCTTAGCGCGACTCTACTGTATGTATTTTTTTTTAATTATTTTTGATTTTATTTCTTTAATTTTGAAACAATTTCAGAAAAATATTGAGGGGGTTGGACTAAAAAGAATTCTACAAATTTCTCATTAATTTGAAAAATTCTGTAATAATATGGAAAAAGCGGTAAACATAATTTTTTTTTAATTATTTTGATTTTATTTCTTTGATTTTGAAACAATTTCAGAAAAATATTGACGGAGGTTGGACCAAAAAAATTCCACAAATTTCTCATTATTTTGAAAATTCTGTACAAATATTGAAAAAGCTCTAGATATAATTTTTTTTTAATTATTTTTGATTTTCTTTCTTTAATTTTGAAAGAATTTCAGAAAAATATTGAGGGGGTTGGACTAAAAAAAA
>ML217392.1:207-14076 GCA_004785975.1 Popillia japonica
TTGCTTAAAAATGTAAACTATTACGATTTCTTTTATGTCAGAGAAGCAATTTCCACATATCATCACAAACAAAATCAATTATCATTCATCCGGATATCCCAAATTCATCCTCTACACATACATATGTACCTAATACAGGAATGACATAAATTTACATTTTAAACATCGCCTCTAGACGTTGTGATTGCGTAAGACTACTGCATTAGCTGTTAGCACTAGCTCGCTAATCTATTTGTAAACAATCTCAAACTAACGTTTGTTGGCTGGCTTATGCAATCCAAATAAGACGATCAATGATACACCTTTAACAGGTGTTGCATTACTAGCGCAAGGGGCTAGTCTACTATAGGAATCAATGTTTGTTTTGCGGCTTAATGGTTCTGTAAAAGCAAAATTGGACCAATCGTTAAGAACATATTTTCCGCACGAATGGAGATTTCTAATTTTAGATATAGATATGGAGATGCTCTTCAATAAAACGATAATGCAGATCCACTTTGTATGTATTAATGAAATAGGTTCTTCTTTTAAGTTCGCGGACTAAACTGTATAGTAAACGGTTTATTTGCAATGAATACGTTAACAATCTTTGACCAAGCAACGATATTATGTCTATTTTAATCAATATCAGAATAGAATAATTGCTACGGTATCGTCTACAGTTACAAATACAAATTTGTTTAATTTCAAATGACAAGTACACTCCGCTGTGTTCATTACAGGGAATAATAATAATTTTAATTTAACAGTCAAAATGAAGACAACAATCATATTCTGGTTAATAGCTAATATAATAAATTAGTATGAACGGTACTTACGTTTAGTTGATACCATTGTCGAAAATTTTGAAGATGAACATATGATATTACATAATGATACAAAAATAAAACGGACTAATATTTTGATGGATGATCTGCGAAAATGATGAGCTGTAACTGTCTGTCACGTCTGTCATGTCGCGATAATTGACAGTACTAAAGTAAAATGTGAAAAGGTGTAAATAGTATACTTAAAAATTCTTATCCATATCTGGTGCGCGCATGAGGGGTTACATGATAAAATTTGAGGAATTTAATACGAATTTGATTTAGAGTTAAAAACACAATAATTATAATAGTTCATACTACTAGTTACTGGTATTTATTTATGTATACAAACAATATTATATGAATTATTATATCGATTATTATCTATAGGTTAAGGCACATATCGAATCGTTAGAGATCAGTTATAGAATCAACAAAATAATTCAAAATTAGACTAAATGCAATATGTAATTACAAAGAAATAGCTCATTAAAATGCCGTGACACCTGCATCTGATTTTTTAAGGGGATACCTTGTGACTGTATTTTGACACTCATATAACTTTGATTCACATTTATTGTGGTGCCAGCCCTAATGTAATCTAATGTTGCTCTTAAGCATTTATACTGAATCCCAGTGCTAACATCAGGACCAGTAGGCATTGTAAGGATAGCACATAGAAAAATATTTCATCAAATTTTAACTCTCCAAAAAGATATTTTTACAAAAAAATACACAAAAGACGGTAGTGTCCAAAGTATAGAATTCTTTATGATTTAATGTGACTTCAA
Organism: Popillia japonica; assembly: GCA_004785975.1. Taxonomy (NCBI): domain Eukaryota; kingdom Metazoa; phylum Arthropoda; class Insecta; order Coleoptera; family Scarabaeidae; genus Popillia; species Popillia japonica. Next base: position 1,805 of record ML217392.1, read on the forward strand.
GTTCTTCAAACCAAGATTCTTATTCACTCCTGTCTCTTATTTAACAATTTTTTTTCCTAGAACAAGTATGTTGAAATTGCTGCCAATTTCGATTTTCGTATTTGCGATAAACCTTAATTTGGTATTATGCATAAAATAAGAACGTTAATTTTTGATTTTTAGTTAGACAGTCTAGGGCTCCTCCTTTGGTTTCCTAAATAATTTGTTGTAGCTAATACCACAGTATCAGATCATACTGCTCAAAGAGTGGTATTTAAATGTAGAAAAGCAGTAACGTTCAGTCCTTATTATAAAAGGTGTTGCTCACATGAAAACATGAAGAAGTTTGAGCATAAACTCAGACACCAGGTTTGGCACGATGTTTATAGTGCAGATAGAGTCAATGTGAATGAGCAACAGTTAATTTTCATGTGTTCTTTTAGAACCATGTTTGAAGAATGATTTCCAAAGAAACTAATAACTAAAAAATATCAGAATAATGCTCTCTATAAGAATGTGGATGAAGTTATGTACGTGAAGAGGAGGTTAGATCTCCTATTAATCATGAAAAATGTAAACTCTGACTATTCAGATATGTACAAAAAGACTATAAAAGAATATGACGATTTATTAGTCAGATGCCGATCTGAAAGTTATGATAACAGAATACAAAACTCTGATAACGAGAATAAATGCATGTGGTCAATTCATAATGAAATTATAGGCAGGCAAAGGACGGCAGACATGTTGGTGCCGGGAACAGCGCAAGAGATCTCAAATGCTTACAATTATTATCTACAAAATATAGTCCCGGAACTGTTGAATAACACGAAACGAGTAGAATGGAATTGCAATATTCCAAGAAATAATAGGGAACTACTTCTAAAACCTGTAGCACCCCAATAAATTATTGAGTTATGTAAAAGACTAAAAAATAAAAAGAGTAGTGGGGATGATGAGGTATCGTTGTGTATAGTCAAATTTAGCATTCCCATAATTGGCGATGTTCTCTGTTATATTATCAACAACTCCTTACGTGAAGGTATATTTCCGGATAAATTGAAACTGGCTTTGATAAAGCCACTTTTTAAAAATAGTGGAAATGCGGAAGAACTGAACAGTTATAGGCCCATAAGCTTACTCTCTAGTTTTTTGAAGTTGTTTGAACTGGTTATGAGTCAACAGGTAAGCGATTTCATGAATTGCAATGACCTTCTTTCTGATCACCAGCATGGATATCGCCGGGGAAGATCCGCGCAAACTGCAATTTTTAGGTTTGTTCGAGCGGTTTTAGAGCACTCGGAGGATGGAAATTTGGCTTTAGGGACCTTCTTGGATTTGTCTAAAGCTTATGATTGTCTAGACACAGAGTTATTGTTGAAAAAATTAGACACTTATGGGATTAGGGGGAATGCATTAACATGGTTTGAGAGCTATTTAAATGGCAGAACTCAGAGGGTGCTTGTCGAGAAAAATAATGATTATATTAAGTCACGAATATTGCATACTACAATAGGTGTCCCACAAGGCAGTATATTGGGTCCTATTCTGTTTATAATTTTCGTCAATGATCTAAATCATACCATTAATATCGTGCATTCCAGTTTCACATCGTATGCTGATGACACAAACCTTTTAACAGGAGGGAAGGAAATGTGTGATGTAGTAGAAAACGGCAAAGAAATTTTCTTACAGTGCAAACTGGCTAGAACAAAATGAACTGTTACTGAATGAAGAAAAATCTAAGATGATGTTATTCCAGACAAAACTTTGTAGGAAAGAAAAACTGCACACCCTTAGCATAGATGGAAAAATATTTCCATTGCAAAAAAGTATTAAATTTCTTGGAGTTTACATAGATAAGTTTTTGGATTGGACGGAACAGATTTATTATCTCGTTGGTAAACTTAATAAGATATGCTACTGTTTCCGAATAATTTTTAAATACTTAAATGAAACTGCGAAACGAACACTGTACTTTGCAAATTTGACAGATATGGGATTATTTTTTGGGGTTGTAATTCAAATATCCATAAACTTTTTGTTGTCCAGAAGAGAATAATAAGATTATTGTATAAAATGTCATATCGGAAGTCATGTAGAGGAGTTTTCAAGTCAAACAAGATTCTGATTTTATACGCTGTGTATATATTTGACACCATTATGTTTTTTTACAAGAACAGAGATGATTATGGAATACAAAAACAACAGGCCTATAGCACACGCAATAGAGATGGAAATTTCCCAGCACATAGGTTAACGTTATAGCAGAATAGTCCATTTTACATGGGAATTAGACTGTACAATAAGCTGACTCATTAATTAAAAAATACATATGTAGAAAAGGTCTTCAAAAGAAAATTAAACGAATTTTTGTTGGAGTTGGAACCATACAGCGTTAACGACTTTTTAAATGCATAGAACTGGTGTGGTGCGGGACTCTGTTAAAAAAAGATTTCTGTTAAATAATGTATATTATGTTTTGTTTAGACTATGTGCTCTTCTTCTGACGTAGTTTCATTTCATATTGTATATACTTTTGTTTATGGCGATGTAATCTGAAATAAAAATAAATAAATAAAAAAAAATAAAACTATTTAACTTTTTCACTCTTTTTTATTATTTTGTTAATTATTTCAACCATAAACCTAATCAACAAAATTGAGTTTGTCCCAATCATTCTGTTGTCCTAAAAATGTCGGGTTTGGTGTTGTTTGCGATAACACCATCAGCTGTATTGTTTCCTTAAGATGTTCCAGAACTTATGCCCTCTGTTGATCTACAAGTTCCAAAATATTTCCTTCTTATCTTGCACGCCTTTTATGGTACTTGTATTATATATTTTGGATATAATAACAAACTGATTACTTCCTATCTCCAGTCCTCCTCATACTTTTTTATATAACAAGGTTTTCTATTATTTTTATTCGGTAAGATGCAATCAATAATCGTTTGTATTTTTGTTCCCTTATAGTCAATTTATTAATAATTCATGCCTTAGCATCCCCCAACAGCTTGCGCCAATTACAGGGCATCGGCTGGCCATGAGTTATTATTACGCCTGCGGCTGTAGACCGACTTAAGATGTTATCTTTCCGCATTTGCCGTGGAATTTGGGAAACTACAGAGAACCAAATTCAGAAAGAACGCACCGGATTCGAACCCGGTACCACCAGACTGTGAAGCGAACGCGCTAGGCACTGTGCTATACAGCCGGCCGAAGTACTATTCGTTTTGATAATGGTTCTTTTTAGGGCAAGTTATATGTAAACTTATTATCATGACTATGCACAACAAATACATGGTGTGGGCTTACAGTTAGTGATTGTCCCTTTGCGGAAGCACTAGAGAAAGTTGAGGGTTGTCGACTGCGCATTAGACATTCGACATGGAAAAGTAGATTCATGCCAGGGTAAGTCAGTTAGATAAATCCACGCTAAGAAAATTAATCAGAGTGCGATCTTTGTCGAAGGACTGTAACGAAGTCAAGGAGGTTAACATGAGATCGGGGCATAATTGACTAGCTGGCTGCTGGAAAGGAGTCTATCTGCAGTTACCTAACTCAAGGAGGAACAAGTATGCCTTGTTCTAGTCTGTGCGTCCATCCTAAATGTACGCCCATTGATCTGAATGACAGATACCTACTGCATACTTAACTTCAATGACATCCTTACTAATTGAAGTTAGTCATCAGTTGTAAGTGTACTACATAAGTTGCTTTATTAAATTGATTTTATAAGTTTATTTATATTAATACTAATGCATATTCTAAATCAAAATCACCACCACAAAACTGCAATGGTTTCATATTGTGGCTACCTTTTTAGTAATTTCATCTGTATTATTTATTGATTCTTCTTACGCTTAACGTACTATTATGAAAGGGTAAAGAAAGAGGAGCTATAATTATCCGGCAAAACGTTGGCTGTATTTTCCAATGATGCGACCTTACGCAAATATGAAATATTACGTCTTAATTCCGCTTTCTACATTGTGGCCGTCCATTCACCCCGAAAAGAATCACATAAAAGTTACGCATTCATCAAACGCGATGAGATTTAAACATCATGGCTAATTGCGGTATATAGGCGGTAAGTCATAAATTGTAACCGTATGAGACGTCTATATTTAGTAATATCAACTCGATTAACACGTTCAGAGTGGCATGCTAGTTAACTTCTACTCCCCAATTTATCCCAATCAGATAATGTTTTTATGATTGGTCGTAAATGTTAGAAGTACAAATCTGGGCCGCATGTTAAGAGATATTAGATTTCAAGCAGCAATATTAGTAAGTAAAGGGTAGGTAATTCTCAGAACCGTTCTATTTAAATTACTTTACAGAACTGTGACGTATTTCGTCCGACCTTAAATAAGACTTCGATTTTCTCTACATTGAAACGTCCATATGCTGTGAGATTCAAAAAGTTTGTCAATTTCTTGCCCGTAGATAGTGGCAAATAAGAGAAAAGGAACTACAACACGAACGCCAATGTCACAAAATATCAAGAAAATTAATTCAGTATATCAAAGGTGTATGTAGGTAACTTCACTTGTTAAAATGGTAAGAAGTATAGATACATTTTTCGGGAAGACAATTTCTTTACTACGACAATCATTTTGAATCTCACTTTACATATACGCAACTAACTCTAAATTACAATACGCCATACAATGAACAACGTGTAGAATAGCATCTATAAAAACGAAATAAATTAAATACTGACAATATACTTGGCTGCAATTATAATAACGTTTACACTCAAAGACTCTCTTATTAAGAAGTTCGACAACCTCTACAAATCATAACCGACATACACTTTAAGGTGCACATAATCATTATAGAAAATGGTGTACCTATATATACTGTCGTAAGATGTTAAACCGTGCGGTTATATAAATGATATATGTATGTATATCCATCCTGTGTTAAACAAGTTGTTATATCAAGACGCAAAAAGTGACACAAGGTTGACATATTCCGAGAATGTAATTGTCGTGTACTTCATATATCATTAAGGCGAAGGTTCTTGGGGTAAATTTCAATAAAACATAGGAACATCGAACAGGTTATGTCAATAGTATCGTTTAAACAGAAATCCTTAATGATAGTAATTGGTCTCATGGATACCACATACTTTGGTTTTTTTCGGAACGGGCTAAATAACAAATACCAAGGAAATATTTAAACCGAGTCATTATAATTTGTAATCGATACAGTATTATAAGTAATAGATTGTATTGTAGGTAGAACACATGCAATCACATACTTTTGTTACTAGAATTATAACCCTTTGTTTCTTGGAACATGTACAGAAAACGTAAGTCTAATGGTGAAGATGTTCATAATTATTGTTTTCAGTAAAGGAACGGCTTACTTGTATTTATTGGCTGATATTGTTTGTTGTTTCCTTATTACGTCAATCTTTGTCTATTTTCGAGAAGAATGGCTATTTGAAGCATGTAAAGTAAGAATTTCATGCTAGATATTGTCGATTATAATAATTGTTCCTGTTTCTTCAAGTTGCAACAGAAATGCGCGTCAACTTTTTTATTTCAAACAGCATTACTTAATTTTCGTTGTTGATTTGTAGGTACGCTTGAATTACTTCGTTGGATAAATGTTGCTCTAGCATGAATCCTTTTGAATAATTATTTTTTTTGCAAAAAAATGGCTGCATTAATTAGTGCAATACTAAACAAAAAATTAATGCATCATCAGATTTAAAATGTTGGCACTTAGCTAGGTCACTGTATCACATACAGCTATGAAAAAATGTATGGAGCACCCTAAACATTGCTCATAAATGTTATACAGGAAAATTAAAAGCGAACTAACTCTATTAACAATTTTTAAAGATATTCTTTAATATTTTATGGCACCTCATCGTACTTTGGTTACTGCGCAAACTCTTTTGGGCATACTGTCCATAAGTGTCTTACACAAGCTGACGGGAAATATTTCTCCATTCTTCAAAAATGATCTCCTTTAGTTTTCTTTTTCGTTTACATTTGTAAACGGATACTTTCTTTCTTTAGTATTGCCCACAAATTTTCTATCGGGGATAAGTCTGGAGACTGAGAAGGCCATGGAAGCAGGTAAACATAATCACTTCTGAACCACTCTGTGGTCTTTTTCGCGGTGTGAGAAAGAGCATTTTATGATTTTTTATAAAAACCGGGTGGCAAGAAAAACGATCCAAATAATCCTCCTTGTCTATAGAAATATCCTCGTCGTTACGGTTAGGTTTTTTCGTAAGAGCCATCAAGTATAAACTTATTTGCATACTATAGCAAAAAGTTTATGGAAGCCATACAAATTAGTTCATCATAATTTCTCAAGTACGGTTCCAGCAAATACAATATATCGCTCTGGAGTAACAGCGTTAGTCTGAATAAAAATATGTATGTACGTTCTTGGAAATGAATGTTTTCCGCAAAATCAAGTCCTACCATACAAGGACGACTGTGACAGTGCTCGCAATATTTCATTGAAACGATAACGGATTCTTTACCTTGAAATATCCATTCATGTGTAGTATTATACGTATTTTGAAATTAAGAATTAAGATGGAGAAATTAAGATGGAATTTAGTTTGTAAGAATAGAGAAAGTTGGGGCGTTGTAAGTTTGTTTATTGTTTGTGTATGTTTTAAATAAATAATTTGTGAAAACATTTAAGTCGTTCATTTAATACCTAACATGAAATTGTCGCTAATGATTTTATCCGACTTTAAACATACAGACATAAATGTGTACTTAGATAAAAGACTTTAATTTGATAACAATGATACTGCTTCTTGTCACAAATAAATCTGCTCTTTGAAAATAGTCCAGTGGATATCCCATTTTTAAGTTTATGGTAATCTGTATATGTAAACTTTCTGACTTTTTAACTATTAGGTAAATTCAAAGAAAGAAACATTTCAAACAAACATCGTTTGTGATGTATACAAAATCCATAGCAATATCGTTAAAGAAACATATTTTTGTGATTGTGCAGCCAAATTATTTATAATTCAGAAGACAATACGGACTTGTGGAACTAGAACTGCAAAGACTTTTTTCAGATTATCCCACCACCTTAGAAGACATTTGCAGAATAATTACTGTTCCGACAAGCATGATATGATCTCATCACTTTGTGAATTAGTAGTAGGATTTTTATTGCAATTATCTATCTCTGTTCTATCCGGTAATAATTTTTTTGGTGTAATTGTCTGTACATATGTATATACTGGCCGTAATATATGTATGTATAACTGGACGCCCGATTCCTATATGTTGAATGAATTTGTAGGAAATTAATGTATATATCCTCATGTTTCGACTCCATTCTTTTTCAAATACTTGAAATGTGATAGTAGTAGTCTATGACATGTCCAAAGTTCTGTAATGATCCCCACTTATAATTGATTGAAAATGTTGCTAATACATGATTATAAATTCTATATCCTCTTTCATTTTACACATAGTGGTTTATTGGAAGTCCATACTAAGCTTCGCGGTATACCTAAGCTTTCACCCAATCACAAATTGAACACCAGCTACATACATATGTATGTACATATACATATACATACGTATGTACATACATACATATATTGTACCTACATATATGTCGCTGTATAAGCAGCTGCAAGTTTCTTTCGTGAGCACAGATATAAAGTGAAAATTTTACCGCACAAATCGTTCACTTTGGTGTAGAATTAGAGGTCAACAAGAAAATGATAGATATAATCTTAAATCAAAAAGACCATCGATAGATCGTAGAGAATAGTTTGATTACGTAAATATCTACATATGACCAATATGCTTTGTGGCCAGGAAAGGATCTCAAAGAGCCGCAAGTCGAAGAAGGGCAAAATCTTCACGATCTGTGCTGCATCTGAAAGTCGTCTTACACGATCAACTTTCCCGTAGGCTGATTATCAAGAACGTTTCAGATTCTTTTAAGTATATTTAAGATTGATTAAGTACACGTTATAATTAAATTTAAGGAAAGTCAACAAAAAGAAATCTTTTAGTTTATTGCTGACGTTACCATGGGAACAGCTGACAAGAAAAGCCGAAAGGATTATACCATATGATTCAAAATACTTTTTATAAGCGGTGGCTATAGATTACATATATTTGAAAAACGTATGGCTTAGCTTAATATCATTTACCTACTTAAACTGTCAAATGGAATTAATTCTAAATGTCAGAATTTTGGTTAGAATATTTATTATTTGCTAATACATTTGATTTTAAAATTAATCGCATTTGACAGAGCGAATTAGATTCGGTCTGCCGAGTTGTCAACTCACTGACTGTCACTGACCTACCGACTTCGATTGCTTTTTACTTGCTCGTCTGACAGTCTTAAGTTAGCCACGCGGTTTTAAAACATGTAATCAGTTAATCACGTCAATACCAATTTTCTAATTCAATGTAATAAGTGGTTACTACCAACGATAATACAACATTTCAGCTAACCAGAATTCTGACATTTAAAATAAATCACATTTGACAGATACATAAGTAAATTATATGATGATATTAAGCTAAGCCATACGTTTTTCAAATATACGTAATCCATAGTCACCGCTTATAAAAAGTATTTCGAATCATATAGTACTTACAAAAATCCTTATAATTTACTAGGTTACTTGTTATACTATGACAAATTACAAGGAAATATTAATAAACAATTAAAAAGGTTAGGAAGGATACTACGCTTGTAAAGTATAGTAGTATGGATTCCAACAACAAATCTGTACAAGTTAAGATTTCTTATCCGAATCTAGATCTACATTCAGATTACAAAAATCAATAAACATTTCAGTGAACTGCGAAAAAACTTTTTATCAATCCGCAACTTTGTTTAAATAAACGCAAAGTATTGGTAGAAATATCCAAATTTCTTGCTATCACGGTTACAAGCTCTATATGTATGTTTACATACTCGTCTGCAAGTAAACTAAATAGTCGTCTTTTTTGCGATCTATTATTAATTATGAACTAGTTAAATTAAAAATAAACAGAAACAAAACGCAAACCACCACCTGTGCGCAATAACATCTTGTTCAGCTTTCGAATTGCGCGAAATAGGCGTGAAAATTTGAAAGTGCACAAATAGCGAATAAAAATATTACCTTTATTATTTTTCTTCGGTAAACGGATCGACGTCCAGATATATGTTTTATTCTTAATCCGCTCCGATTCCCGCGCGAAAATATCCAAATCACTAGCGAATTTCGTATGCTTTTTCCCCTTAACGCCCATAGTTTTATAATTATGGTTCGCGTCAATGACACTAGTGTTGAACAGCGACGCTAACCGATGTAACGGACCCATCTAACCATCAACATTGGCAAGATACAACTGAACCGAATGGACCACCGACGATACCACGGATGACTCGCGATCAAGAGTCGTTCTTGTATTCTTTTTTCCACGGATATCTGTGCTGCCGTCTCTTTTGGCATCAAAGTTGCGTTTGTTGACGTGGAGAGGGCGGAAAAGAAACTTTCTTTCTTACGGAGGCGTCTTACTTTCTACTACTATAACAGCTACACTGCAGCTCGACGCATAACGATATGTTTTTGCTACGATAGCTGTAGCCGCTGGTACCTATCCCACTCCGGGTCGTCTTAATAGAACGGCTAAATTTGTATGCAAAAGAATAGAGTGGAAGATGCTGCTAATCGCATATGATTTACGAATATTGCATATACATGTATCGCGATGAGATCTTCCTTTGAGAAACAAAGTGTCGCAACGTGTTGAAATTGGCTTCCGAACTGCGCATTTGTTTCGCTTAATTAATTGGCATGTTAAAAGTATTAATGTATATATAACCTTCAGCTGCAACGTAGTTTCTGCAAAGTTGAAGCTTCTTTATGTTTACTTTAGTTATAAACTTTACACGGCGTTCGCAAAGATGACTTACGAGGTAGGTAATCTAAACTTAAGTGCAGTTGTTTTAATTCGTGTTAGTTTGGATATATAATACAGATATCAGCAGACACATCAATAAACTTTAAAGAAGAAATAAAACTAGGTAATTCTAAGTTTATGCGCTCATCATCTGGTGTTGATGATATTCATAGATGACTTGCCTATGTGTGGGTTTACTAATTATTCGAATAAACAATGGTTTTTAATGATTAGTTGACATTTTCGTAGATAACCTCTTCGAATTTCATATAAACACCAATTTATTATGTCCTAATGTGACAAAATAAGTTGAAGGCCTTCTTAGTAAAACTATGTATAAGTTGCACTATCCATTCACAAATCCGTCAAATTATTAGGCATAGCAAATAGCAGCAATGGAAATCAGTTTAAGATCTCTTGGAAGCTAACTGCTGTAAATTAATTGGAATCCATTCCATTATTTCAATATTTTTAAAGTCATTATCAAGCTATACCACATGCCTTGAACGCAATCTTGAAGTTGTGTGATTTCTTCTACACCATTTTGTAAACAGTTATTGTAAGCATGCCTGCAAAAATCACAGCCTCATACATTCATGCCATCGATCAAAACCGATCTCGGGTATCCCGAATGACGTAGATTCAGCATTCGGTATTCCAAAATTATCTCTACAAAACGAATTCCGTTTTACAGTAACTATAACCAAAAATATATCACCATTAAAAACACCTTTACACCGAAAAATATTCAGTGTTAACTCAAGACAGTCAGTTGAGGAAGCCTCAGCATCAACTATGTTACAGTATTTATTTCTTTCATAGTGAATATTAAGCGTCATTTTTACTAAATGTTTAAAATTAAAATACTGTATTATAACCGAATACAGAATAAGTATTAGGTATTCATACCCATGCGTCGTTGAAACACATGTCCCGAATTAATTAAAAGTTATGGTGTTTAGAGTTACTAGAATTACCCGTATTATACAAGCCCACAGGCTGCTTCGTCAGAAGGTTTTCGCATCTAGCGTGGTTAGCACGTCGAGTTACCTTGACTTTCTGATATCCCTCACCTACCAGAAGGTTTTCGCCTCTAGCGTGGTTTACACGTCGAGTTACCGTGACCTTCTGGTACCCCCCAGATACCTCCTTGCTCCTTAAGTCGACTTTTTTATTGTATATCTTGTGCATTTTATTTTTATTTGTATTGTACCTATATAGGTTGTCTACTAAATAGTCTACGAAAATAAAAGATGTTAAAGCTAATGGCCTGGAAACCTAAATTCCAAAAAGTGAATACTTTATATCCTCGCAGTAACGCGAAAATAATATTTTTCAATCTCAGTCCGGCCCTGTTGTTCGAGCGCAACGTACATATGTATGGACGGGCAACACAGGCAGAACGTCGAGTTATTCACAGGCATTCGTTGTCTTATGTGTACATTATGGCATTATACGAATACTGAGTACATGGACATAATTTTAATCTACGGAGAAACAGGATAACATCTTTTACCGCACCCGTATTACATACAGAAAATCCAACGTCTATCAGACAATGATTATCCACGACGCGTTGTAAATGGTTTCGTCAAACAGAAACTCGTTTTCCAGATCTTCGATCCGTGATCTTGTTTACCGATGATTACTGCCTCACAAAAAATGGTGTGCTGAATTACCATAATATTTATCATTGGGCCGATAAAACCCACAAGATACCCATCAGAGTTCATCTTTATTTAAGCCACATGTACTTCCCGAAAAGTTAAATGCGGTAGATCATTTAAATTGCCCGCAAAATACGTTACCCGATTACTTGGATGACATACGACTACATGTACGACGCCAAATGTTGTCCATGCACGATGAGGCACCTTCACATGTTGCCCGACTTGTATGGGAATATTTAAACCATTAAATTTGCAAATTGGATAGGACGAGAAGGAACGATTCTGTGGCCAGCACGAAGTCCCGATTTGAATCTATTGGACATTTTCCTGTGAGGATACATGAAAAACTTTGTTTAAATCGTCGACGGGAAATTTTAGACGTCGAGGCTCTTCGAGACTGTGTTGTCATAGAGGCTCAGCTTATGATAAGTTTTGCCGTCGCACAGAAGCGTGCATCCGGAGCTAGTGATAGTAATTGCGGACATTACTACTCTAAGTGTTTGTCCTGTTTCTCATCAAACAGTCTTCTTCAAGTCTACCACGAATTATTTGAAAAGAAAAAAAAACTATTAACTAAGAACGCGATCTCAAATAGTAAATTTTAATTATCAGATCATTAGGTAATAATATGTCGTTGTACTTTAATATTGAAAGTTTCTGTAATGAAAAAAACAAAAACATCTGATTCCTACGAAAAAAAAA